>LR749687.1:1254843-1455169 GCA_902729485.2 Mus minutoides | reverse complement strand
AGACAGTGCACATATTCTCTCCAGTTCTCAAACCCCTCCCACAGACTACCATGTGTAGCCAATATGCCTCATGTAGCAATTAAAAGGAAAGATGATACCCACGCCTTCTCTAAAATGGTGGTAGTCTCAACTCTCCAGACAACAACCAAGTGGGCTGAGATAAACACAGAATTCTCTGCATCCCTTTATGGAACTGACACCCGTGTGCACGAGTGCAGATGTGGATTTACACACTGATATGAGCATGCTAACTCAGAAGATATGTTTCTGAGAAGACAAAAATAAAAAAAAACGACCTGTATGGAACTATCACCATTAAGAGAAAGTAGCAAGTTGAAGAAAGGACATAGACTACCATCCTATCCATAGGTGTTAATTCTTCCAAGGACTCCTGTGCCCTTGGGTAACATGTGTCCTTCATCTGTAGTACAAACTCTCTTACCTTCTGTTGTCCTTTCTGGTTTTGTTTAAGATGGTCTTTTAGGTAGGGTTATTATTGGTGTGATGAACTGCTCTTACCAAAAGCAACTTGGGGAAGGAAGGGTTTATTTGGCTTACGTATCCCCAAGTCACAGTTCACTGAGGGAAGCCAGGGCAGGAACTCAAACAGGGCAGGAACCTGGAGGCAGGAGCAGATGCAGAGGCCATGGAGGGGCTTGCTCCTCATGGTTTGTTCAGCCCAATTTCCTCCAGAACCCAGGACCTCCTGCCTATGGATTTCAATGAGTACAATGGACAAAGTACTCCCAATAAATCATTAATTAATTGTAGCAATTAGAAGGAAAATACACGATTGCCTGACTACAGCCATATCCTACTTACAAAGGCTTTTTTTTTTTTAGTTGAGATTCCCTCTTCTCAGATGACTTTAGCTTAGGTCAAGTTGACATGAAACTATCCAGGATAAACAATGGTCTCCTGTAGCTCAGGCCAGTCTCCAACTCAACACATTGCTGAGAATGACTGAATTTCTGATCCTCCTGCCTCTACTTCCCAAGTGCAAAACCATGCCCAGTCCCCTTATGCTTTCTTTCTTCCTTTTTTTTTTTTTTAAAGATTTACTTATTTACTTTATGTACATGAGTACATTGTAGCTGTATAGATGGTTGTGAGCCTTCATGTGGTTGTTAGGAATTGAATTTTTAGGACCTCTGCTCACTCTGGTCAACCCCGCTTGTTCCGGTCAGCACCAGTGGCTCAGTCCCTGCTTGCTCTGGCCCAAAGATTTATTGATTATTATACATAAGTACACTGTAGCTGACTTCAGATGCACCAGAAGAGGGTGTCAGATCTCATGGGTGGTTGTCAGCCACCACGTGGCTGGGATTTGAACTCAGGACCTTCAGAAGAGCAGTCAGTGCTCTTAACCATTGAGCCATCTTGCCAGCCTGCCCCGTATGCTTTCTTTTTCTAACTTTTATTTTGTAAAAATTATACATTCACAGAAAGTTGCAAAAACAGTGCAGAGATTTCATGAGCCTTTTATCACTTAGGTTATATTTTATATATCTATGCGAAAACCTAAAAACCAACACTGATCCAAAGTGTCTATGTGTATGTACATCTGTGTAGAAGTGGAAGAAAGACTAGATGTGTGTATGGGTATAGGGGTGTGTGTGTGCGTGCGTGTGTGTGTGTGTGCAGGTATGGATATCTCTGTGCATTTATGTCTGTGGGGGTGGGTATAGGTGTGGATGTGTCTATGTTGGTGTGTGTGTGTGTGTGTGTGTGTGTGTGTGTGTGTGTGTGTGTATAAGTATAGATGTACACAGCAGGATGCTGTTTGATAGATGTGCAGATGTTAGCCTGTACCCACCACCACAATTAAAATACAGAAATCCCTCCTTGGACACCTTCAGAGTTACCCACCTGGCCTCATTCACTGTCCTCATCTCTTGACAGCTTAATCGGTTTAGGTGGTAGAGCATGCCTTTAATCCCATCACTTATTATCTTGTATTTGAAACTATGGTGTAAGTTTATGGTACTGCAGATGTCATTTTGAGAGTGGCTTTTTTCCAAAGCTCAGTGTGTGGCTCTCAGGATCAGCCCGCTTTATTTGGTATCCAGATTCCCTCCTTCCACATCCATTCTCTGGTTGGATATATTTTGTTTAGCAATTCACCTACCACAGGACATTGCTGTATCATCAGTGTTCACATGTATGGGTGGTGAAATGTCAACCTGGCCCCCGGAGCGGCCACATATGTTGCCATTCCTACCAGCAGTGCCTTTGTGCCTTTATCAACACTTAATACTGATGGTAGTTTTTATTTCTGTGGTATTACATTCTATCTCAACTCTGTTTCCAAATAACTAACAGTGATCAATTCATTTGTGTGTCTGTACGGGATATGTACATGTTTGTATGTGCTCTTGTATGTGCATGTGTGCCTATGTGTACACATACGTAGAGGCCAAAGATCAATGTCCTTGTCTTTTTTGGTTACTTTCTACCTATTCCTTTGAGGAAAAGTTCTTAGTGAACCCAGAGCTCACCACTAAACTGCCCAGTGAGTTCCTATTGCCACCCCCCAGAACTGGAAATGTAGACATACGCTATCACCGTCAGCTTTTGCCTGTAGGCTGGCATCAAACACAAGTGTTCATGCTTCTACAGCAAGCCCTTACTGATAGCCTCTTGGCTATCTCTTTATATGTTTATATTTTCTATGTGTATATCTTTGGTGAAGGGAGTTAAAACTTTTCCTTATCTTGTGAGTTGAGGTTTTATTCTTGTGTTTAAGACCCTGGAGCCCAAGATATATTCTGAACTCTGTTTTGCCCTGTTCCCCAACTCCAGCCTGTTCTCAGAATTTTACCAAGCTGGTTTGAATCGATCATGCACCTACCTCAGCCATCATACCCAGCTCTTTTCCTTTCCTCTTCCTTCCATGTCTTTAAGTTTTTCTTTTTATCTTTTCTTCCTTTGTCTCCCTATGCTAAGGTGGACAATGCGCTCCACCTACTTTGACCTCACTAGTTTATTTTCTCATCGGTGTTTAATTTGCCGGTAATCAAATATTCATATGACTTTCCCTTTTGCTAATTTCTTATTTAGAAGTACTCCTTTCCAAACTTGCTTAGTTATTTTATGGATATTGGTTCTAATTTTCTGCACATATTTCCAAATTTGCTTTCTCTCAGTTTATTAGCTCTGATCATTTTCAAGTTTGTGTCTCATAATTTTATTGCATGAAGATTGGGATCTTTCTCTATTTTTCTAAAATATTGTTGGTGGGCCATTTATGTTCTTATTTTTAAGAATGTTTTATTATAAAATAAATGTAGCTAAAGAACTATAAACTAATAAAAGGATGGCTACTGAATTATTGTAAGGCAAACACTGTTGTCACTGCCATCTGAATGTAGAGTTTGGACTTGGTAAGAAACCTCTGCATGGACAGTAAGTACCTCAGAAACCCTCCATTTGGCCTGTCTCAGTCCCAATTAGTAACTTTCAAAACTACTTATCCTGTGGATGAAATGATGTTTTTGAGAATTCAGGATTTTTGGTTTCTTTAAAAAACACAGAAATATCATATATATATATATATATATATATATATATATATATATATATATATATATATATATATATATATATTCCAGGTGTGGGCTATGGGGCTGCTTTGCAGCCACTGATTATTATTTGCCCTATATTCTAGCAGAGGCAAAGACTTGCTAGCTGCAGCTGGCTTCTGAGATTGTATGGCTTTTGGCATCCTGAGAATTTTTTAGAGGGTTCATAAATGCTAAAGCCCCAGTAGATGGTGAGTGGGTACTTGTCGGTCGTTGAAGGGAGGGGGCTTAGTAGTAGTCATGCCCAAAGAAGAAACAAGGAGAAAGATTCTCCTCCATCCTTCTTTCTGTCCTATCTAGTGATAGGGGGTGAAACCAGGGGGATAAAGGGTGGGAAAAAAGAAGAACCCACAAAGTAGCAAAGACCAGCTACAAGTAAAAAAGAAACAAGAAGAAAAATTAGGTTCAGAGATCTCTATCTCCCCTTCCCACTTTATCCTTCTTTCTCTCCTATCTACTGGTAGGGAGTGAAACCAAGGGGACAAATGTTGGTAAAAATAAATAAATAATCCACAAAATAATAAAAGAATAGCTACACACGGACACACTAATTTTCCTGTGTCTTGCAAGAATTTCCAACTCTAGAAATTTCCAGAATCTCAGATGATCACAACTGAAGATGAGCACTCTGAAACACATACTAAGTCAGCCGCAACTGAAACTAGAAGACTGTCTCCCACAGGCGTGGTGTACAACTGCCTCACACAGATACAGTTGCCTCCCTGCCCCCAGAGATACAGCTGCCTCCCACAGGCATGGCCTGCAACTGGACCAAAGTAGGAGAAGGAAGGTATCACCCCTCCCCCTGTTTGACTCCAGTGCAACTTCTCAACTAAACAGAAGTAGAGGGTCTGAGACCAAGCTTCATGTATCAAGTCACGGTTCTTACTACCATGATAAAATGCCCGACAAAGGCATCATAAGACAGGCTCACTGTCTGAGGATACAGTCCACCATCATGGAGAAAGCATGGTGGCAGGACAGGGAGACAGCTGTCATATTGCACCTGCAGTCAGGAAGGAGAGAGTGGGGAAGGTGGATGTCAATGCTCAGCCTACTTTCCTTAGTCTAGGATCCAATGTCACGGATGGTGCTGCCCACATTCAGGGTGGCTCCTCCTCCTTCCGTCAGTTCAACTTTTCTGGAAACACCCTCAGGGATACACACACACAGCAGCTATATGTGTCATGGTGATTCTAAGTCCAGTCAAGTTGACAGTGAAGACTGACCATCATATTTCTCACCAAAAGCTCCCCTCTCTCTGCATATCATGTGCCAAGATCTGACCTGGGAGCCCTGTAGCATCAGTCAACTAGATTCACATACAGCTCTCTGCAGCCTCACTGTCCAGACATCTGGAAAACCCCTTCTTTAACCGCAGCTGTACATCATCTGTGTTATTACCTTAGTGCCTTCAGAGAACACTGTTTAACAGCGACTTTCTCGGCTGACAAAAATCTTCCCCGACACAATGACAATCAAACATTTATTGAACAGAATAGAGTGAGTACATTTTTCATGGATGAGCTACTAAAGTCAGTCACCACCAGGAATTATAAATGAGTTATTCCACTGTCGTTAAATTAAATTTTCACAGGGCCTCCTTATTCCTATTAATATGGAAGTACATTTTTAAAAAACCTTTAGCCCTCCCCCACAAATGTTTTGTTTAATGCTGGTTTTGATTTCCGTATGAGACAGCTGGGTTGGCACATGTCACGTGGGGAGGGGGCCTGTGGAGTAGAGAATGCTACATGGGGTGATTATGAAATTGGATTTGATTGATTTAATCACTGTAATCACTGGCATTGTTCGGCTACGAGACCAGGAGGTTTTCCTTCCAGCAATTATGCAGGATGGAGTCACATTATGTGAGGAGCTCACCCTGTGTTTACTTTTCCTTAAATGGGAGATGGAGACCTAGCCATGAGCACTGCCACATGAACCTACTTAATCCAGCCAGAAGAAGAGGGCCAAGTGGTGAGCCCAGAGAACACTTTGCTGTACTTGACTCCCAGTAGGTAGAGTTGGCTATGAAATGAACTTATGTCTAAGTCATTATATCCCTGTACCATCCTTCAAAGAGGGCAAAGAGGCAGAATACTGGTCCCTGTAAGAGCTCTCTATATGTATTGCTTGTTCTTCATGATGAGGTTTGAGCAGCATTCAGAACCCATCACTCTCCCCCCATGACTGTCATCCTCCATCCTGAATTAGTGCCTTCTGCCCTTGTACCTTAAGCACTCACTTAAACTACCGACCACCCGAAGGCATGTCTCCCTAGTGGGAAAGGAAACCTCAACAGGATGGCTCTGCAGTCTTTGAAGAACCCCAGCAGAGTCTGGGCTGTTGGTGCTGATGTTAGTACTGGTGTTGGTGTTGGTGTTGGTGTTGGTGTTGGTGTTGGTGTTGGTGCTTTGGTTTGGTTTGGTTTACTTGGGTATTTTTTGAGACAGAACCTTGCACTAACCACAGGCTAGGCTGGAACTTCTGGCAATCTTCCTGTCTTAGTGCTGGATTAATTCTGTGTGTAGAGTGCACCAGGCTGGAGCAGCTGGGTTTCAGGTGTCAGCGCCCTGGCTGTGGAGGTGCTCCTCTGGCTTGAGAAACTTAGGCAAGCCCATTTTCCAGAGCCATGGAGTACACACCGGAAGGAGGCTGTGTGCTATGAGGAAGTAGAGAACAAGGATTCTGAGAAGTTTGCTCATCCTGTCAGAGTGCAACATGGCGAGCTCTCTGCAACCATGTGCTGTCTGGTGGATGGAAATAGGACCCTGGAGACCACCTGCCCCAAACCCTCATTTGCTGATGAGGAACTGAGACTAACACAGAGTGTCAGGATCACTAGTGATCCCATAGACTCAGGCCTGCTGACAGACTGCAGGGATAATTGCAGCCAAGAAATCTGTTTACAGCCGTTAATTGGTCCCTTTTCTCACTGATATAAAAGTGTTTATGGGCAGCAGTTACAAAACTCATTAAAGAATATATTAGTTGCTGCTAAGATAAAAATGTGACCTAACTTTATTCTCAAAATAGTCATAGAGGAGGCTGTGTGTGTGTGTGTGTGTGGTGTGTGCACACGTGCGCATATGGACCCCTGCTCTCCTGGTGTCTAGAACCTTGCTGAATATAGTATGTGTTTAATAAAAATGAAACAATTTGGTTAGGGGATGATTGGAGCGAAGAACACAGTTCAACTGTTCTCCATTGGAGAGGTAAGAAGATTGTGATACTGAGGGGATGTCTGAGGATGGCAAGAAAGGACTGATCACTGTGGAGAAGAAACAGGGTCTGTTCCCCGTTCAGGCTCGGTTTACAAGGCGGAAGGGGCTCGGTTTAGAAAGCAAGGGTGGGTTCTGCAATCCGAGGAAGGCCCGCCCATAACTTTGTCACTTCTCACATACAAATGTCTGCACTGCCCACTGCTCTGGGCCCTCAAAGCTGGATCCCCTGGGATACAGCCCAAGAAAACCCCTGACTCAAAGCTGAGGACACTGGGGAAACCCCAGGTCAGTCAACTAGCAAACTATAGGCCTCTACAAATGACATTCAAGTGTCTTGAGACTGGAAGAGAGACCAATAAATGCCCATGGGTGTACAGGGAGTGAGAAGGGTAGAGTCTCACTGATTTCCAGGGAAGAGGGAGGGCAAAAAGGAAGGAAGAGAGAGTGAGAGAGGGAGGGAGGGAGGGAAGGAGAGAGGGAGGAAGGGGCAATATTAGTAGGGAAAGAGAAGAGAGAAGAGAAGGAAGAGAAATGGAAAGAGAGCACAGATGGGAAGGGGAGAAGAGAGATAGGAAGAGAAGAAANGGGGAGACTGATTCCAGTGCCAGTTAGGAGTCTATACTCTTCAGCCCTGTGGACTGGGGTGATCTTTGGAAAAAGTCCCAGAGCTTCTCTAAGCCCATTTCCTGACCTGAAAACAGGGAAATGACAGTACCGGGTTCCCTAATGAGCTACTCCATGTTGAACACCTACAACAGCACCAGAGCTCTGTCAAGCTGGTTCTGGAAGTGTTGTTATTGTGGTGATTAAACAAAATGCTGCAACAGACTGCTACAGGGACTGTTCAGAAGGCCATGGAAGAGGACAACAAGGCCTTCAGTGGGGGCAGCGTTCCCATGATTAGCAACAGCTTCGCACAGACTGTTCACCAGAGTGGACACTGGCCTTAGTCACAGTCTGAGTTCATGACTGCTGAGCTATCCACCATCCTTGGCTATATCTGGGAGGTGAGACTGACAGTCACTGGATGAAAACCAGCTGTTGGCAAACACCTTTAAGCTCTCCCCATGGACAAGAGAGGAATTCATGTTGGATACAGGACCGAACTGCACTGGAAAGTACTAGCTGACTACCTGCCCACGAGGCACTCACCTGCAGACAGACTCTGAAATCGACGTGTAGTTTAGGATGGGTGTTTCTGCAAAGTTACTTGGGGCTTCGGTATTTTTTTCTTCCCATGCAGTAATAAAGTAACCCAGGATAGAATACAAATAAGGCAGAGTGCCAAGAGACACTGAAGCAGCCATGGAGGCTTCAGGACACTGGAAAACTTCCACGCTGTAGGCAACCACAAAGGCCACACTCACCAGAACAGTGGGCTGGAAGGCAAAGCCAGTGACCCAGGGGCCGTGCACACCCAGCTCCAGACTCATAGGAGCACGCCACTTGGCAGGTGGCCTATGCCTTTAAAGTTAGCAAATATGGGTGTAACTCTAAGCAACTTAATGAACCTTGCCGGGTCTCAACTCTTCAGCTACAAAGTAAGAGAAGTAATTGTCTCTGTGTCTCAGGGTGTTTGTGAAGTTCAAAGGGGTGATGCTAAGGAACCACAGCTTTGGACATCTTACTATTAATATTATTAACAATGGTTACTATGCTTGCTGGAACTAAATTCAGCGCGATGAAGTTTGGAAGGGTGAAACAAAGTCCTACATGTGAGACTATAGCGATACGCCGCCGAGACAGAGACTGGGTTTACTCGGAGTTCCTGGGGAGGGATGGTAGACTTGGTGTGTCTGCAACAACCATGAATAGATCCAGTGCAGCCTGAAGCTCTTGTGTCCATCTTAGCTGCTTCTGCCTCAAGGCTCTCCTCTTAGGGAAAGGAGAAGAAGAGGGAGAATTGGATCCCTGAGAGAAGGCTGGCGCTGGTGACCGTATGTAGGAACTATTCTGTCTGAGGAACGGTTAGATGCACTGTGCTATTTACCTTTAAAGATCAGTAATCTCAGAGGTTGGTAATAGGATAGAGGTGTTCAGATATACCTGGAGGCTTCGTGTGTGTATATAACATCTCAAAGGTGTGTAGGAATTCCCTGTGGGGTACTGCTAAGATGTGGAACTTCAGAGAGATACTTAGCAGAGAACTCTCCTTGGAAAAAGCAGTTAGTCCTGAAAGCACAGCACACTTCCCCAGAAAGTCAGTCCTGCACCTCCCCACCCCCCTACACACACACTGAATGTGTAATATTGTGCTTTTGTTCCTTTTGCAGCACTGAGCATTATTTCAGCCCAGAGCCTCACACTAGGCAAGTACTCGACCCATTAGCTCTATCTCTGACCCTCTTTGGTGGTAATGGTATTTGTTTGCTTTTCAAGACAGGGTTTCTAGTACCCCTAGCTGTCCCTGGAAGTCATTCTGTAGACTAGGCTGGCCTTCAACTCACAGAGATCATCCTTCCTGTCTCCGAAGTGCTGGGATTAAAGGAGTGAGCCACCACTGCCTGGCTGACCCTTTTATTTTTATTTTATCTTTCATTTTTAGATAAAGTCCCACTAGTTAATTGTTAAGAAGGTCCTTGATCTTGCTATATAGCCCAGACAGGTCTGTAACATGCCATCCTCCTGCCTCAGTCTTTTGAGTACCTGGAATTACAGGCCTGACCCTGATTTAACTGTTTGTTGTGGAAAGACTTAGATGGGAGGTTAGGCCTTGGCCATCTCTAGAAGCTCTTTCAACCTCAGGAAAAACTGTGTTTCCATGAGATGCTGCATTTTATGGGTGAAGGTGGGAGAATTTCTTCCTGGAAAACTCTGTTCATGTGAATTCTCTGTCTGGACTCATACTACAAATGGACTCACTCCTCTATTCAGGAGCAAAGGTTTAAGGAGCACAGCTTAAGGAGAGGGAGGAAAGGAGACAACGAAGGCAAACTACGTCAGTATTCATTTGATCTTTATTGACAACTATTTCCAGAAGGAAATTGTTAAATAGCCAATTAGCACATGAAAAGATGTTCTGAGTCATTAGTCATCAGGAAAAGTGGAAATCAAAATCATAAGATGTACTTCACACCCACCAGGACGACCACGTCCAACAGACAGGCGATAGCAGGATTGGTGGAGCTGCAGAGGCCCCTGCACACTGCTGATGGGAGTGAAGGCAGCAAACCATTGGGAGTTTCTCAAAGGTCACCGGAGCCTGGCTATTTCATTTCTGGATCTGTGCCCCCAAAGAGAAGAAAACGTCATTTCACTTCCTGTTACCATGTCCCTTTGAGATGTCTGCANATTCCACTATCAGTGATCAAAGAAAAAAGGCAGCGAAATGTATGAACATCAAATAGACACATGGCAGCACCCAACATCATTGGTCATTAGAAAAATGTCATTCAAAAGCACAGTGAGATAGCACGTCACACCTGCTCGAACAGCTGCCGAGTGGGAAGGAGAAACCATTGATGAACATTGCCGGTAGGAAAACGAAGCCATGCGACACTTTTTCAAAACATAAACCCATGAAAAAGTCTACATGAATCTTCCCGGAGCATTGTTTATGAAAACAAAGGGAAAAACAACCCAAAGGTCCGTCAACTGACCAACATGTAAACGAAATGCATTACAGTCATACAGTGGAGATCATTCAGCTATTACAAGGCAGGAAGTCAGATGCTGGGCCTTGGAATCGTGCCAATGAAAGAAACAAATCCCAAAATACTACACAGGAGAGGATGTTATTTATGAAAGGCCCCCAGAGGAAAAGACAAAGTAGATTTACATCAACCTGATACTGAGGTGAGTCAGGGGGAAGAAGGTTTAGCAGTGGCTGAATAGCACAGAGTTTATTTGTGGGGCACTAAAAGTGTCTTAAAATTATATTAGGGTCACAGTCATACAAAGCTATGCATATGTGATGTACGTGTGTGTGTGTGTGTGTGTGTGTGTGTGTGTGTGTAAGTCACAGGTCAAGTTTGGAGAAATTTGTTCTCTCCCTCCATCATGAGGGGACAGGGATTAAACTCAACATCATTAGGATTGATCGTAAGCACCTTTACATGCTGAACCATCTTACTGGCTCACGTGATGTATTAAGGGGTAATTTCGCTGTCAGAGGTAACACTGCAAACATCCAGCCTGTGTATAAATTTTGTAGACCCACCTTAATGAGAGATCAGCCACTGGGATAGGTACAGTTAGAGGAATTGAAGGGACTCGTATTGGCTTAAGACAACTCAGGACCAGGTTCTCAGCACAAAGAAGAGGTATTCACGCCAGAGAGACAAAAGGTAGAGAATTAGAAACAAAGACAGTAGATAGAGGAAGAGGGAGAAGGGGAAGGGATCTTTGTTTGGAGGGAGTGGTGGGGAAGGCAGGCTCTGGGTGGACAGGAGGGAAACATGGCAAATGGCAACTTATAAAGATAGAAGGGGAAACGCCCATATTGGGATGAGGTCTTTAATCTCCACAGGCATGTTAGTTAGGGCAGCCAAAGTGGGTTTTTGCTTGCTTTAGGAGAGTAATCTAATGGTTTTAAGCAAGGCAGAGGGAATTGGAGAGAAGGGCAAGGCCTGCCAGAGCCACCTTCAATGTGTTCAAGCTGGCTAGCATCCCTTCCAGAATGCTATAGTCAAACCATAAGTGAGGTATGTTTTCTTCTCTGCACCCTTCAAGCATATTGTCTTAGCTAGGGATTCTATTGCAGTGATACAAGACTATGACCATAAGCAACTTGGAGAAGAAAGGGTTTATTTTGCATACACTTCCACAGCGCAGGTCCATCATCAAAGGGAGTTAGGGCAGGAAGTCAAGGCAGGAACCTGGAGGCAGGAGCTGACACAGAGGCCATGGAAGAGTGTTTACTGGCTTGTTTTTTGTGGCTTGTTCAGTCTTCTTTCTTACAGCATCCAGGAACATGAGCCCAGGGGTGACACCTCCCCCAGTAGCTGAGCTCCCCAAATCTTTCGTCAGTTAAGAATATGCACCACAGGCTTGATCACAGGCCGATCTAGTGATGACATCTTCTTAATTAAGCTTTCCTCCTCCAAAATAACTCCAATTTGTGTCAGGTTCCTATAAAACTGACCTCTTGTCAACTTGACACATGCACACATCACTGTTAAACCATAACCTTTCCTTTCTTGTTGTTTGCAAGATTAATATCAATATCACAATATAAAACATATTTCAAATTTTAAAATTCCCACAGACTTTTTTTTTCTAATGCAAACCCTTTAAAAGCTCAGCCTTTTCAAAACACACAGTCTCTTTAAAATATCTAAAGTCTAATAACTCTGGGTTCCTTCCTGTAAAATCAAAAATAAATGAAATGCTTTGTTCAGGAATGAAGAGCCAAGGCACAATCACAGTCTAAACAAAGCAAAAGTGAACTCCAGCAGGGTAAAAACACAGTGTACAATGTCTCAGTACATTTAGGATCTTCTGGGCTCCCAAGGGCTTGGCAAGTTGTACTTCTCTGTTCTGCCATTCACAGGACAAAAACCTTGTCTCCTCTGCTCAGGCTAACTCCACCCACAGCTGCTGCCACCCTTGGCCGTCCATCCCACAGCACTGGCACCTCTGAAATGCTGGGTTTCCCTGCTACAATTGGCCTGCACTTTCACCAATAGCCTCTCTTGAGCTCTCTGCAGGGATCCTGACCCTGACATATGGTGCCAGACCTCAGCTTCTCTCCATGACCCCTTCAAGGCTGGGCCCTCAAAACCAGTCCCATGTGGGAGACTAAGGAGTTTACCAAGTCTGGCTAACAGCGCAAGGACAACCTTGGCCACTGCTAGACCGCAGCTTCTGTGTGCCGACCCTGAGGAAACACTCCCCAGATGATTTTGCCTCTCTGATGTTGGTCTCTTCTTAATGGCAACTGATTCTTCAGCCTCCGCTGACCAGGTATCGGTCATCCCCACAAAGCAAAGATCTCACTTTAATGGTTCTGCTTTCTTGTTAACCACAGCCAATCCTTCAACCCTGCATAACCTAAGCTCAATATTTCAAACGGCCTCCATAGAGTCTTTAAGGAACTCTTAAGCATCCCTCTGAAACCGCACAAGCCCGACTCCATCATCTGCTTGCGCTCAGCATCGCTGTTTCAGTTCCCACAACGGCTCATTAAGCTCCAGCTCTGAATGGCTTTTCTAGCCCAAAGTTCCAGAGTCCTTCCACAATCCTCCCCAAAACACAGGGTCAGGTCTGTCAAAGCAATACTCCATACCTGATACCAGTTTCTGTCTTAGTTGGGGTTTTTATTGCTGTGATAAAGTACCCTAAACACAAGCAACTTGGGGAGAAAAGGGGTTGTATTTGGTTGGTTGGTTGGTTGGTTGGTTGGTTGGTTGGTTGGGCTTTTGTTTTGTTTTGTTGCTTATATTTCTAAATCACAGCCCATCATTGAAAGAAGTCAGGGCATCAGGGCAGGAACTCAAGCAGGACAAGAACCTGGAGGCAGGAGTGGATGCAGAGGCTAGGGAAGGCTGCTGCTTACTGGCTTTCTCCTGTTGGATTGCTCAACCTGCTTTGTCTAAGCAGCCAGGACCACCAGTCCAAGGTGGCACCACCCACAGTGAGCTGGGCCCTCCTACAATAACCATCATTAAGAAAATGTACCATAGGCTTGCCCACTTGCCAATCTAATGGGGGCATCTTCTCTAGGTTCTCTCTTCCAAAATGATTCTAGTTTGTGCCAAGTTGTCCTAAAACTATGCAGCACACATGCCAAGCCTAAGCTATGGACCACGGATATTCTCATCAAAGCCTTGGGTGTTGATACAAGAAATAGCCAAGCCAAGACCAGATCAGTCTCACCAACTACTGATCAAGGGTGTCTAGCATACCCGACTCCATGCCCACTGCTCTAGTGAAAGGCAACCTCACTCCTTCCTGTGGCAGGAGGTCCCCAACCTTTGCTTTGTCTATACTGCTGCTGCAATGACCTTCAGCCTTTACACACCAGCTAGATGAATGCCGCTTCTGGTTAAACTGGTTCCATGTCTCACACCACTGTGTGTGATGTTGACCATCCCAAAACAAGCATTTTCCTGGCCTGCTCCCTCCCACCCAACCCTGGACTCAAAGGCTTCATTTCTCAATGTCTAGGGTGCAGTATTCTCTTTGCCTCTGCTCTTGTTTGTTTTGCTTTGTATTTAATTTTTCTAGCTGTTGTATTGCTTTTGGTTCGGTTCGGTTCGGTTTGAGTTTTGGACACAGGGTCTTCTGTAATCCATGCTGGCTTCTGACCTTCCATCAGCTGAGGCTGGCCTTGTACTCTGGGTCCTCCAGCCTCTACATCCCAAGTGCTAAGATCACAGATGTGTACTACAATATCCATCTCTGGACCTTTGAACTATGGCATCTCCTGAAATCTCTTCATCCACCCTCATCTATCTCCATGCCACGCTCTCTCGTCTGTACCAGCCTAATCACTATTTTTGCCTTCACGTCATATTCATCTGAGCAAGACAAATCAGGATATTTTAGGAATCGTGGGGAAATCACTTTCTCCACAAGTCCTTCCTGGTTCCCATGGTCTCATCAAATGCTCTTTCGAAGGGCAGAACCCTGGGCTTCCCCTATGATAAATAGCATCTGTTGCATCAACTTGGAATTGCCTTACAACTTTCCCCGACTCACCCCAAAGCTGAGCGGTTTGCCATGCTTCATGGCACATGTGAGCAATGGAGATGAAAATAGATCATGCAGAGCTGGGCCACTGGGAGGGTTGGGTGAGACAGTATCCTGGTAAGAACAGCGCTGGAGCATCACAGGAATGGCACCCATGCCTGTTTAAAACATTGTGTTCCTTTGTAGAGTCTAAGTCCTAAGGGACAACTTCCATTTTTGTCACAGCTACATCATCTGTAAATGTCACTGAGGAAAAGATTTTGGTCAGTTAATTAAGCAGGCAAGTGTACAGATGGCTCAAAACTATCTCATACTTCTAAGATCCAGGATAGGTAGTGGGTAATAAATAAAAATAGTTTCCAAACAAGATGAGTGAAGACAGAAGCAGAAGACAGAAGCATAAGGAGTTACACAGGGCTGTTCTTGGTGAAGCATGCCTGTGGCCCTACCACATTAGAGGTGGAGGCTAGAAGATCATGGGTTCAAGACCAATCCTGTCTACATAGTGAGTTTAAGGTCAATATGGACTATAAGTAACTCTGTCTCCAAAATTTTTGTTTTTAAGAAGAAAATAAAATAAATAGAGGTGGCTTTTTAAATTAGCAGAGAAAAGTCTGGCACGTTGGTTTATACCTATAATCCCAGTACTGGAGAGTCTGAAGCAGGAGGATCACCACAAGAAAGCCAGCCTGAGTTACTTCATGAGTTCCAGACCAGCCTGGGAAACAGTGAGAAATATTATCCCTAAATAAATGGTAAATAATAAATAAATAGCAAAGCAATAGCTTGTTTAAAATCAAATTTTGATCATTTCCATTAGACTTTTGAAAACAAAAAACAAAAAACAAAAAACAAAACTGAAGTGAGAATCCATTCACAGCATAAACAAAAGTAGTTCCATGGGCAGTTAGGTACAGAAAAGAGAAAAAAAAAAATTAAAGTCAAAACACAAGAAAGCAAAACTCCGGGCTGGTGAGATGGCTCAGTGGTTAAGAGCATTGACTGCTCTTCCCGAGGTCCTGAGTTCAAACCCCAGCAACCACATGGTGGCTCACAACCATCCATAATGAGATCTGACACCCTCTTCTGGTGTGTCTGAAGACAGCTACAGTGTACTTAGATATAATAATAAATAATAAATCTTTGGCCTGGAGCGAGCAGGGCTGAAGCAAGTGGGACCCAAGTGGGGCCGGAGCAAGCGGGGCTGGGAGTGAGTTCTGTTCCCAGCAACCACATGCTGGCTCACAACCATCTGTACAGCTACAGTGTACTCATATACATAAATAAATCAAGGAAGGAAGGAAGGAAGGAAGGAAGCAAAGCTCCCTGTCTGAACTGGGGCAGCTCCGAGAGCTATGCTCTTTCATCAATGTGGGAAGATGCTCTCCTGGAAAAGTGAGTCAGGAAGCAGCCTCATGATGGTACTGCCTCTTGAAGTCCCAGGCTGAGCAGGGCACCTGGCTTCTCTGGACCTTATTTCCACACCAGTAAATACAGACTCTTACTCTGGGGATGATGGCCTAGCCTATAACACCTGTACTCTGGAGGCTGCGGCAGGAGTTGAATATAAGGCTAGCCTGAACTACACAAAGAGAGCTTGTCTCAAATAAATAAACAAAATAAATAAATAAATAAATAAATAAATAAATAACATTTAAAAGGAGGTATGTTATGAGGACTAAATGATATAATGTTTATATATCACAGATTTTATGGAATACCTAACTGCATATGTTTTTAGAGGTTTATATTAAAAAGATGACAGCTGATTATATCTCAGAGGTAAGGGTATAAATTGTGGCTTTAGGGCTTTCCCTTTTAACTGTAGGTTCTAATAACTCTGCAGTGGCATGCTCCGTTTTTAAAAATAAAAGGGAAAACAAGTTATTTTTAAGTTTAAAATTCTTAAAAATATCACCACTGGGGAATATTTTTGGTCATACAAAAATATCCATGATCTACTATTAAGAGTTTTCTAAGCAGGATAATTTGGATTATGAAAATATTCATTATTCCTGCACCGATAACCTCCAGGGAAGAATGAAAAACTCACGGTAGCCACAGCCCCTATCTCAGGTCTGTGTTACATGTGATTTTGACTTTATTTCTTGTTATCTTCTGTTTCCTAAATTCTCCACAAAGATGTGATTCTTAGCAATTACAGGGGGAAAACTTTTTTTTAAAGGAGAGAACAGTAGGATTTTTAACAAGATCAAACAGAGCTTTTCATCTCAAACATAGGGGAATAAAGGATTGTTCCAGATGAAAAGGTAAAAAGAATAAAGTGAGTCCCAGCTAAGGCCCTATATTTTTCTTGGCAAGAGAGGGCAAGGGAGAGAATGGTTTAGGCTTTGAAACAGTTGTGACAAATGAAAAGGTCTAATTAGAAAGTTTTTTTTTTCTTTTAAGGGAGCCCGGATGAAGGCCTCCGTGTTGAAAACCTAACTAACCTCATGGTGTGAACTAGAGCCGTGTGTTCCCAGCATGCATCAGCACAGGGCTGGGAATAGGGAGTTTCATCTGAGGCTGATGAGAAGCCATACAGGAAACACCACACACAACACATCCAGAGGGCTTGCCTCAGAACACGGCAGTGGTTCGTATCTCACTTGGCTTTTAGAGAATTGGAAGATGCCAGCCACACATGGTCATACTTGTAATCCTAGTCCTCAAGAGGCTGCTGCAGGAGAATTGATTATGTCTGGATTATGTAATGAGACCTTGAGTCAAACAAATAAACAAGCAAATAAAGCAAAGAAACCATAAAGATGGAAGAACAGATTAGCATAGATGGATGTTATAGTTGACCATAGCATGGTATCTCCAAAGGGTTATGTATTAAATCCTTGGTCCTACCGCCAATCACACTATTGAGAGATGGTGGAGTCTTTAATACATGGAGGCTAGCGGGATGTGTGTGAGGTGCAAGGTATCAAACTCAGAGTATTGTGATTTGAATGTGCCATGTCCCCATCTGTTCATGGGTCCAACACTTGGTCCTCCGCTGATGGACATGTTTTAGGTCTTAGAAGCTTTAGGGGTGAAACCTTGCAGATGGAAATGGGTCAGGGGGAGTGGGCTTTAATATTTGAGAGCAGGTCCCATTTCCTGTCCACTCTGCTTCTTAACTATAGTTACAATATGATCATCCACCTCCTGTAACCAAGCCTTTACTTCAATGATAGACTATATCTCTTCAAACTGTGAGGCAAAATAAAAACTATCCCCCCTTAAGTTGCTTTGTGTCAGGTCTTTGGTCACAGCAATAAGAAAAGTAACTAACGTACTAGACAAGCACTCCACCATGGAGCTACACCCTCATGTATGCTTTTAGATTGTGGGGAGTGTGTCATTGAAGAGACTGTGAGACCCAAAGCTCTTTCTTCCTCCTCTCTTTTGCTTTCCAGCTATCTGATAAGCAGGTTTGCTCTGGGAACGTGCTCCCACTATATGCAGTGCATTATCACAGGCCCAAATGCAATACAACTCAGCATGGACCTGAGTCTATAAAACTAAAATCCAAAAGAGCCCTTTCCTCTTTACAAGCAATTATCTCAAGTATAGCGGCCAAAAGATAACAAACTCAGCTGGAACTGGTTATTGATTAACTTTTTTGGCAACAAAGTATGTGGAGTTTTTAAAGAATGCAACCAACTCAGACAAATAAAGTGAATCTCCTCCCAGAATTTACCTGGAGATTCCCTTTGTTGACATTTTAGCCAACACTGTCTGGTAGATATGACATTACCCATCTCACCAACCAGACTAGGAGTGATCACAACTCAATAATATTTTACTATTTGGTCAAATATGTCTCAATTAGGAAGAATTCAATGTCTCCACAGCCACTCAAAGGCATCCCAAAGACATCCTCAGGCTTTGCTCTTGTTCTCAATGTCGTGGTCCCTGGGAATGTCACTACTCTAACTTATTCTATTCATTTCATTGCCAAAGGAAATCACTGAGAAGAAGTGGGCCTGCACCGTTCAGTATGTTGCCTGGAACAGCCCCATTCTCCTGATGCTTGCCTCCTCTGACTCTGGGTTCTAATGTAAGACTTCTCTTTTGCCCACTCTGCCAAGGATGCAATTATACCAGGTGTTAGTAGCTTCAGATGCAAAATGTAAATTAAAACAAAAAAGCTTGAATAAGGAGGGGCTACCTGCAGAGTGCAGAGCAGCCACTCTCTGTGTTAGCTGGTATTTAATCAATCTAACTTGCCAGTCTTTCTTCAAGGGCATTTCATCCTGGCACTGTATGTGCTAAGGCTATCATAACAACATAACCACTGCCCAGACAACTTAAACAAGGTTTATTTCTTCATGATGCTTAATGTTGTAGTCCAAGACCAAGGCTTCAGATGGACAGGAAAATATCCTTTTTCCCTCCCATCTTGTTTAAGTTCATAGCTGAGACCCTTGTATACAGAGACAGAAGAACTAGAGAAAAACACTCAAATGAACTTAATATAAGCCCTATAGGACACAAGGGTTTTCAGGAATGAAAACTCTTTGTTCTAAAACAGAGAAACTTGTGCATACTTATGCTATGGACTGATGAAGAGCTGGACAGAGAGGTGATTGGCTAAGAGCAGTCTGATATATGCTGGGAGCTGGGACAGCTTAGAATTGAGTTTCTCTGTGTCTGTAAAAAACAAGAGCATTAGGACTGGCGAGATGGCTCAGTGGTTAAGGGCACTGACTGCTCTTCCAGAGGTCCTGAGTTCAATTCCCAGCAACCACATGGTGGCTCACAACCACCTGTAATGGGATCTGATGTTCTCTTCTGGTGTGTCTGAAGGCAGCTACAGTATATTCCTTTAAACAAAATAAATAGATCTTTTTTTAAAAGGAAAAGAAACAAGAACATTCCTTCTTGTACAGAGAATGGACTTCTCAGCCGGGGGGTTTCATGTTGGCTTTGGAGAGGATGAGGGGAAAAATGAAACCAACCCAGTTCACATTCACTGTTGTTGTTGTTGTTGTTGTTGTTGTTGTTGTTGAGAAAGAGTTTTACTCTTTCCAGGCTGTCCTGGAACTTTTAGCTCAGGCTGGCCTCAAACTCAAAGGAGGCCTCCTGAGTTTTGGAGTTACAGGCAAGGGCCACTATTCTCAGCTAGCCTGGTGGAACTGTAGGTTTGTGTTTGTTTGTTTGTTTGATTGATTGATTGATTGATTGATTGTTTAGTTGTTGATTTTATTTTTCAGTACTGAGGGGCTGTAGCTAGACCTTCCATACATGCCAGGCAATCCCTGTCACAGGCTGTTTTACCAGCCAGAACTCATCTTCCTCCGACTGAGCTGTTTCCTTAAATGCCACAGTGCCGTATTTTGGCACTGCATGAACTGAAACACATCACAGAGGATTCTGTGAGAGCTCCCTTCTTGCCCTCAGCTGCTCTACTTCCTGGTGTATGCATTTAAAGACAGAGCTCTCTGGCATATCCTTGTACAAAGACACTAATTGCATTAGATCAGGGCCTCAGCCTTAAGGACTTCATTTACCTTTACTTTCATATTCCAGATATAGCAATAACTAGGGGACTAGAGCTTTCAGAATGAGATAGGGGGTGGAAAGATGAAGCAATCTAGTCAACCAATGAATGTGCCCAGCACTTCCTTCTAAGGCACACCCACATCAACTATGACTACTACCATTCACCTGGGTCATATGTCTTCTTAAAGCTTTCAGAGAGCAGACCTCATGCTCTATCTTTGTCCCCTACAATGCTGGAATCCTGTCCAGACCTACTTATAAGGGGCAATTGTTTTGGGGGTTTTTTTAAATTAATTTACTTATTTTATGTATATGAGTACAGTCTAGCTGTACAAATGGTTGTGAGCCTTCATGTGATTGTTGGGAATTAAATTTTGAGACCTCTGCTCTCTCTGGTCAGCCCTTCTCAGCCCAGTCAGCTCTGACCACTCAGTCCCTGCTCGCTCCGGCCCAAAGATTTATTGATTATTATACGTAAGTACACTGTAGCTGTCTTCAGACACACCAGAAGAGGGCATTAGATCTCATTACGGATGGTTGTGAACCACTGTGTGGTTGCTGGGATTTGAATTCAGGATCTTTGGAAGAGCAGTCAGTGCTTTTAACCATTGAGCCATCTCGCCAGGCATGGTTGGTTGGTTGGTTTGTTTGTTTTTGGTTTTGGATTTTTTGTTGTTGTTGTTTTGGTTTTTTGTTTTTTAGGTTATTTTTACAGGCCCCATCTTTATTCACTTCTTCCTAAAATAAGTAAGGCAACATTCACTTTAGGGAAGTGATAGAGAACCAACCACAAAATCAAATGACATTTGCTTCAAAAATGTAATGCCACAACTGCAAGATGTATCTCCCTTGCTGTCATGGTCCTGGATGTTCCACACTTAACTGTTGCTTCTCACAGAACTGCTGGGGCTTCACCTAATGGTTAACAGAGTCTCAGTCTCAACAAACAAAGTAAAGAGAAAGGAGTTGCACTGACAACTACTGATGTCCTCTTAGCGTGGCTGATGCTCTCTTCCCTGTGCATCCTCTGTGTGAAGTGCAGATGGTTTCTTCGGAGTGGTCAAGGATCAGGGACTGAAGGTATATTTCAACAACGGATACATATTGCTCTTGACTTTCCTGTACCTCGGAGATTTCCTTCTCCACATTAGTTTGCTGACTGCCAATAAGGGGTCTGTGATGTTTACTCAAGTCATTGGCTTTCTTCAAAAATGTGTCACACGTATCTTCAGCATTTTCAAGCTTGGTTTCATGATCTGCGATACCGGTCTGTGAAATCTTCATTTGCTGCTGTTATAAACTGAAAAGTGTTCTCCTTGGCCCTCTGTGCTGCCCACCTCATCTAGCCACTTCTGGTACAGGGACCCAAACCATTCACAGTACACAGACTTAAAGATCCTGCCTTGACTTCTGCTGAGCTTTCAAAATATCCTGGAGGCTTTCATTCAGACTTCTGAAAGAGGCATTTCCGTCCTTTTCAAACTGCTTCCTCTTTTCTATAAGAAACTGAGTAACATCACCTTAGAAACCCTGCATCCTCTTCTGAACGGGCTCCCTGGCCTCTTGCACATCTGATCCTGAGCAATGACCGCCCATCTCACTGGTACCAACTACTGGATTGTCCGCAGGGTTGACTGCATCTCCGTTCTTGGAGTCATCTGATGGGAGGGTCTTATTTACCCTCGAGCACTTGGCACTTTACTTCATGGCCTTCTGTTCCTTGCTTGACATGGCTAGAAGCTTCCTGGGTCAGACAGGATTCCGTTGAGGGTGGGCACGGCTATTCAGGGCAATTGTAAAAATTAAAGAAATAGTGTGAGTTCTTTTGTTAAAATAACCATGATTGAAAATTAAATTCTATAAATGTAGAAATAAATAAATAAAATTTAAAACAATGCTACATAATGTCTGACACCCTTCAGTCTCCACTTATTACACTGGAACCAAAAAAACCAAGAGATGGATATTTCTGTTTCTCACACAAAAGTGCACCTTCATTAGCATTAATATTGTCATTGTAAAGTGCAATGGCAGAGACACCATCAAGTGGTGAGCTACTGTACACTGAGTACAGTAACCCTACCAGATTTGTACTCAGCAAGGCTGGGTTACTTTGAAATGAATAGAGAGAGCATGCGTGCTATAAACATCAGTACACACTGCAGATCAGGGCCCCTGGTCAGAACTCCTCTTTAGTCTCCATCAGCATGTCACTCTAAGACTGTATTGTCATCAGATTCCAGGGCTGGGTGCCCAGTGAATGTTGAAAGGATGGCAGGGGAAAAAAGAATAACGTTGGGTTAAAGAAGCCGAGAGCGACAACAGGAGGATGATGGGAGGGTGGGGCATCACTGCTGCCCGCACCTTTCCTACCACACAGCCTGTAGCCTCCGCTGTGCCGTTTCCTCTGCTGTGGCTTTCTCTCTCACGTTGGCTCCTGCACATTGTGCAAAAAGAGCACACAATGTGGTCCAGCGAATGTGTGCTTCCTATTTCTGAACTCTGTTGCTTCATCACATTTCAAAAGAGGTGTACATTTTACAATCCGGCTCCATTCCATTAGAGATAGCGATGTGGCAATGCCCACTGCAGAATCTGTACTTACCATACACGACATATTTACTACTATATCCAGAGGAAGGTAGGCAGGGCGGGGTTCGCTCTGTGGCAAGGTGGCCTTCACCACAAGTTCCGTTCCCATGTGCCCTCTTTCCAGTGCTGTGCAGAAAAGAGAACTAGATGGTGTCCTCCAAGCTGGCTACTGTGCACAGAAGACCAGTGGAAATTGTGCTCAGAAACTGCCAAAGCCAATGCTGGAAATAACTACCACCAAAATACTGTATGAGTGCTTATGAGCAGTATTTCCTCGGAACATTTGTAATGTCTGTCTGTCTGTCTATTAAGCATTGTACAATTTTCAGGGCTAGGAACATGAGTGAGTGGTGGAATGCTCAGCTAGCATGCATAAAGCTCTAGTTTTTATCCCCATCATATAACACACATACATGTACATACAGGCATATGTGTATATTAAACAGTTTTTGTTCTTGTTGACTTCTTTCTTTTTTTTAAGGAGATTTTGTTATGTATCCCAGACTAGCCTAAAAACTCACTGCGTAGCCCAGGCTGCCCTTGAACATATTACAATCTTCCTGCCTCCGCTCCCTGAGTGTTAGGATTATAGACATGAACCACTATATGCAGCTAAAATAGATTTTGAAACACTGTGTAGCCCAGGACAGCCTCAAACTCAAGATTCCCTTACCACAGTCTCCCAGATGGTGGAATTGTAGGTCTGTGCTACCATACTTAGCCTAGTTCCCTTTTGTTACACCAAAATGGGAGAATAATTGGGAAAATCAAAAATGAGGCAGAATCCCAAAACAACAGCAGAGGGTGGAAAGAAAATGGCAGAGAAGAGTGTATTATCACTACAAACACGTTTAGAATTCTTTAGTAAGCCGCTTTCAATAGCATCCTTTCCTGGGAGAAATATCTTTGTCAATAAACTGTGAAGGTTTCTAGTCCCATGTTTGGCAGACAAAAATCATGTCAACTCATGTGCTGGATGATTGATTAGTAGAGAACATGTCTGCTCAGCCCTCTTGCACCAGGACCTGGGGTGGCCCAACCTGTGCTATGTATCTTATATGCATGCTCTGATTCTTAGACGATGATAGATAGATAGATAGATAGATAGATAGATAGATAGATAATAGATAGATAGATGATAGAGAGATAGATAGATGATAGATAGATAGATAGATAGATAGATAGATAGATAGATAGATAGATAAAATACTTGGGAGACTGGAGAACTGCTCCCATAGTTAAACACTTGCCAGCAAACTCTGTGTGAGTTCAGATCTCCAGAAACCCATGTAAATGCCATGTGGGTGTGGTGACCTGCCTGTGATTTCAGTCTTAGAAAGTAGAGACAGGAGAGCCCCAGAGCAACCTGGCTACCAAGAATAGACATAGCCATAAGCTCTGGTTTTCCCTGAGAGTCTGGGTTTGATTAAAAGACCTTTCCCCAGTGAGTACAGTGGATGACCCAACAAGGATGTTTCCCTACACCAATCTCTGCTCTCTACATGCACATACACATACATCCGTACACATGGTACCCCCCCACATGCTAACATACATATACACATGTGCATGCATCACACACACATATACACACTGGAGAAAAATATATACTCAAAATGCAAATTGTATCTGCACTAAACATGGGCAGTCTTTTCTTGCTACTCTTCCCCAAAGCAATATGGCATTCACATAGAATTTTTGTTATTCAGTGTTATAAGTGACTTAGGGATGGCTATGAGGCAGAGAAGTTGGTGCTGGTTATATGCAATTAGTCTATAGAAGACACATGAGCACTCAGGGGTTTTGGTTTCCCAGAGGGTCCAGGATCCAGTTACTGTGGACACAGGGGATGACTAATCAGAAGTACATCTTTCCACTGGGACTCTCTGGGTCAAGCCCTGTAATGACGGACCTGTCACACAAGGTTGGACAGTGTAATCAAGTTTATTACATGTAAAGAATGTTCCCAACCATCCTGACCTATGCTGTTGTGGCCGCTGCTCTCTTAGATGTCATCCCTCCTTCATGTGAACCTCCTAAAGTGTCTGCTGATCCTCAGAGAATGTCTGGGAACTGATGGTGTATTCATCTGGAAAATGTCCAAAATGTCTGTGAAGGCATCAGGCCTCCAGTGAGAGTCTCAAATAGTCTTTGTCTTATAGGCCTCACATTAGAGTGGATAGACTGCCATATGAACAGAGAGACTAGACCTGGACTTTTGGGTCCAGTGTCACGGCTAGGCTATGACACTTAGTTCCAAGACTGCAGAGATCAGCAAAGAAAGTAGGAAATTTGAGACCCCCAGAACCAAGCATGAAGCCCTTGCTCCGAGCTGTGCCTGCTCTGACATGGAATGCCTGTCCTTCCGGTTTTGCACCTGAATTTATTTTCCTTTCATGTAGATGGAATGGATAAGTCGTGTCTGTAGGAAGCCTCTACAGTTTTATTCACTAGCCCTGGGAAATGTACCAGCTCATTTCAATGACACTGCCACATGACATATACCCTGTCACCCAGTTTCCTTGTCCTGAATGTCCTATCAGTAAGATGAGTTTCCTTCTTTACCTCAAAAGAAGCTGGAAAATCAAGGACTATGTATCCCTGAATCCTTAGGAAAGCATGCTCCATTATCCTCTTTAATATTATCATCATAAGGCACCCTAGGACCCAGGAGTGCACCATCAAATTCGAGACCCACATTTTCCCAAGAGGAGGGCAGAAGAGAGCCGAGAGCCATGGTTTCAGGACCTGGAGACAGACATACATCAGCAGGAGGGAGTTTGCCTTGTATGCAGGCATGAGGCCCTGGGTCAACCCCCCCCCCCAGCACAACAAAAACCCAAACAAGTTATCTGGGCTAGCACAGTGGTGCAGTCCTGTACTCTCCGCACTTAAGGAGGCTGAGGCAGGAAGATTGCTATAATTTCAAGGCTAGCCTGGTCTACACGGACAATACTAATTCAGCCAGAAGTACAAGGTAGGACCCTGGACTGTTTTCAGATTAGATCTGCACAGTTTACACAAGTTACTTTAAGCACAATGTCTTTATCAGACAGCACCCAGTGAGAGACAAGCTTCCAGTGCCATTCCAAGAACAGCTGGCACTCAGTACCCTGGTTCTAACATCAGGGAAGTTGTACCAGCCTATAAATAACAACTCTCAGCCACAGACTGCGGCCGGAAGCAGGCTGTTTGGCATTGACATGGGGTCACATCTCTGTTGTGCAGCATAGAAGTAAAAAGACTGGCTGCACATCGGCCCAGCCGCTGCCTCCTCTTCATCCATGACATTTGAGCCTTCCCCCACTTTTGCAGTACTCTATAAGAATCTCTGGGTGACCCCAGAAAATGCAGGAACAGTGGCTAAGTGGTTTATGGTCTCTGCTGGGGGCGCTCCTGCAACAAGTCTCTAGGATGTTAGAAAGTGCACAGCTGGTGTCTGACAAGTCCCCGCTGGAGGCACATCACCTCCTCTCCATACGTGCCAGCTCCTTCTCCTGCTTTCCTTGTTTATTTCTTGGCAGAATCTAATCCTCAGGAAGCTGGCCCAATCCACTCCCAACAAACCTTACTCTAAGGTTTCCTGAAAAGCACTGAGGCCCTCCGGAGCAGACACATGGAGGAGTGTCTCGCACCTTCTGGAGACAACACTCTCCACCTCTTGCACTGCAAAAAGTGAGGCTTATAGCCAGGTTTAAACCCCTCCGGTGTTGTGTTTTATAAAAAGATAAGAAGAGAAGGGATATGTTTGGTGGAGGTGCAGTCAGGTGTGGGGGGATGGGGGGGCTCGGCTCTGCGGGCCTATGCTAAGGCATCCCTTCCCCATGAGGGACCAGCAACAAAGTATGGGGAGGGGGAGATGAGAGAGTAGAGGCCGGCCAGGAGCATGTGTGGGGGGGGTTAATGGGGAGAAACGGGGAGCAGGATCAAGGAGACAAAGCCAAAGCAAGAAAGCAAGAGAGGAGGGGGCAAGCAGCCCCTTTTAGTGAGTCAGGCACGCCTGACTGTTGCCAAGTAACTGTGGGGCGGAGCCTAAACAAGTAGCTAACAAGCAGGTACCTCGGGGATTTGGGGAGAATTCTAGTAAATCCATGTGGCTATGACGGCTTACATTTGTGATCCCTGTACTTGGAAAACTGAGGCAGGGGGAATCCATCCTAGTCCGTTTAGTGAGTTTCAGGCCATCCTAGGAATAAGACCATGTCTCAGAAATAAATAAATAAATAAATAAATAAATAAATAAATAAATAAATAAATCTACAATAGCAACACCTCCCACCTTGTCATGGTGTTGTTAGAGTTTTGATTTTGCAGTCTTGGTTTCTATGGCCTTTTCCCCTCTCCCACTTTAAAGCTCAGTAGCGTTTCCTTCTTGTTGTTTTGGTTTTTGTTAAATCCCTCCTGCCCCAGCGCCCCCACCCCTGCCTGTTCTCAGGTTTACACCCTTGTTTATGAACCTGGGTTCAGTAAGCTCAGCTGTTTGTGGCCTCCTGGAGGATGGGTGGCACTCCTCGGTCTGCACACCGGAAGCGGAGGTTTTGTTTTGCAGAGCTGAAACCACCTTAGTTGTGTTGATTCCTGTCAGCTGTCAGAAATCAGAGACCACCCTTGGAAGGAGTCTGGGGCGGGGCCAGGGCAGCAGCCACGCGGCAAAGGCTTCCCCACAATAAAGTTTTTTTCCATAGCAACCTGAGCTCATATTTAAAAGGAGGATTTTCTTCTAAATGGGAGAGTGAGTGAAAATAGACTCCCTCCTGCGCCTAACCTGAGGACAGGGAGAGCAAGGGAGGAAGCAACCAGGTCTGGCAGGGATCTAACCAGCTGGCATGGTGTCCACACTTTCCTCCCCACCCCCTTCCCTCCCGCTCCTTTCCCTCTCCCTCCTCTCTCCCCCTTCCTCTGTTGGTTAGTCCGTTCCTTTGTTAGTTTTCATTTGAAGCAGCTTCTTTCTTTGCTAAAGTTCGAGGTTGCTGGCTGGCACAGGAAGAGTGGGAGAACAGAGCGACCGTCTACCCCACCAGCCGGGTGGACTGGAGCTGACTCTGTTTTTCGCGGGGAGACCGGCTTCTGCTGAAAACTTGCTGCCAACCTAAGGCAAAGCAGGGGATATTAAGAGGCCATTGTCAGGGGTCACGGGCTTCTTTTCCTCAGGGCAAGGCCTCCATAATGCTGGGACACAGTCTCTTTAGTTTGGTGTTTAGCCTTTAGTTGCTGCTTTCTTTTTATTTTGTTCTGTTTTTCAAGCCAGTCTCATGTATCCCAGGTTGGCCTAGAACACTGTTATGTAGTTGAGATAACCTGATACTTTTGAGTGCTGGGATTACAGGGGTACAGCTACCCCAGGCCTGGTTCATGTGTGCTGGGGATTGTGCAGGGTTTCACCCCATTATTCTCCAGCTGAGCCACACCCACAGCCCCCTTCAGCCTAATGATGGGCAAGGTCAGGGAGAATGGGGGTTTCTTGGTCTGCATGCTCCATTTTCTCCAAAGCAACCCAGACTTCTCAGCTGTCTGTCTGCACAGTGCTGGAGGTAGCAGGTTTAGAGCTCATCCAATAAGCAGGGAGTCCAAGAGTGCTAGCTTGAGTGTGGTAAGAGGGGTGGGCCTTGTCTACAGCATCCTCCTCTGCCCACAGCAATGACAGGCATGGAAAACTGGGGATTCTGAAGTGGTGGCCCTTTCAAATAAAGGAGTGTTTCGGGACCTCCTCCAACAGAATCTGAAATAACCAGATGCAATGAGTATTTCCCTTTCAAAAGAGGAATATTGTTTTCTTCCACGGAATCTGGGTGTGGGGTGTTGTTATGCTTTTACATTTATTTTTTATTCGCGTGCGTGCGTGTGTGTGTGTGTGTGTGTGTGTGTGTGTGTGTGAGAGAGAGAGAGAGAGAGAGAGAGAGAGAGAGAGAGAGAGAGAGGGAGGGAGCGAAAGCGCTGTGGGGTAGCAGTGCTTTGGGAAGCCAAGAGATGGTATTGGGTCTCCTGGAGCTGGAACTACAGGGTGAACCACTCAGTGTGGGTGCTGGAGACCAAACCTGGGTCCTCACCTGCGAGCAGGATGACCTTAACTGCCGCCCCACCTCTCAAGGCCCGTCTTTGGAATCTTTGAAAAACTTTTCCTTCAAGTTATTTTTCTGTCCTCAGCGTGTCACTTAGTGACTTAGAGGTCAGTAAGATGCAAATACTGAAGAGAGATCACACAAGGAAGAGGTTTCCTTGCGCTGGTGAAGTGCTTTAAGAGATAACAGTGCTTGCTGCCTACAATGAGGACCTGGGCTTCATCCCCAGGACCATTGTGGTGGAAGGAGAGAACCAACTCTGACAGTTGCCCTTTGACCTCCATGCAAACATGGTCCCCTCCCACCACCCATACCTTACCTGCCCCTGCACAAGCAAATACATAAATGTAAACAACAATTAGAATTTTTAAAGTATTATTATGTTCAAGTCCTGAATTCTGAATTCTTGTGTCTTTACTTCTCAGTGGAGGAAGTTTGGGGTTTGGGGAGATTTCAGATCTGTGATTTTTCAATTATGGATGCTCAATCTGTGGGCAAAAATGAAATTACTGAGCCTAAATATGCAGACCCTCATGTCTTCAGGGCTCCTGATGTCACTTTCTGGCCTGCAGAGCCAACTGGGTATCCTCCTGCCCAGTGTAAGGGCTGCAGTTACATCTGTAACTGTCTCATAGACTACATTTTGGAAAATGTTTTATATATCTAAAACTTCTTATTACATGTATTTACTTTGTGTGTATGTATGTGTGTGTGTGTGTGTGTGTGTGCTATAGGTGGTATGTGGAGTGTATATGAAGGTCAAGGTCAAAGGACAACTTGTAAAAATTGGTTCTCTCCTTTCACGGGGTGGGGGTGGGGGGCCTGAAGATCAAACTGAGACTTTTACCCAGTAAGCCACCTCATTGGTCCTCATATTTACCATTTCTTATCATAAATTTTAATAGTAACAGGATATACTTTCTAGAGTAGTATTATATATTAGTATTATATATATAGATATACCATATATATATATATATATATATATATATATATATATATATATATATATAATCATATATAGCATACAAATGATAAAAATATAGCCACACTCTTTGAGACTTGAAAATGTTCATTATGGTTTCTTTTGCTTGTTAAATCTGCATTCTGTGTCTATTTTACCCCACAGTTTTAAATTCATTTTTATAACAACATCCCAGATATAATGACCAAGTATTATCTTAAACTTCTTGAGAGATTCCTGGAACAGCTACAGTAAATATGATGTGGGTGCTGGGAACCAAACACAGGTCCCCTGGAAGAACAGCAGCATCCTTAAATGCTAAGCCACCTCTCCAATACCAGCATCTAATAAAAGTGTTCGTGGCACTGGGCATTGGACCTTGGACTTTGCTCATGTCAGATAAGCACTCCACCACCAAAGCCGAATTTTTAAACTTAATTGTTAAAAATTTTCTAGTGTACAAATCTAAATTTTCTATTACTAAATCTAAAATTCTGTGTGTGTGTGTGTGTGTGTGTGTGTGTGTGATTGTTCCAAGCATTGCGCTATCTTAGCTATAAGCAGTGTGTGTGTGTATGTGTGTGTGTGTGTGTGTGATTGTTCCGAGCATTGCGCTATCTTAGCTATAAGCAGTATGTTTGTGTGTGTGTGTGATTGTTCCGAGCATTGCGCTATCTTAGCTATAAGCAGTGTGTGTGTGTGTGTGTGTGATTGTTCCGAGCATTGCGCTATCTTAGCTATAAGCAGTGTGGTTTGGCTTAGTATTGCCTTAATGTCAAGAGCGCAAATTCACCACCTGAGCCTCTACAACCCTCTCCTCCTTCTGTTCTTTTGTCATAGAATTAGATAGATATCGTGTCTATCGCATGGTAAATGTTGTTCAATGAGTTGTATTTTAGGGAGGGCGAAGAGAAGAGTTAGAAACAACAGCACCCCCACCCTTCTTCTGGATTTACAATGTTGTCACTTCTCTGTTTTCCCCTCTTTTTCCTTACCTCTGGAGTCTCTGCCCAGTGTCCTTGTGTTCAATATACAGGACTTCCTCTACCATTTTGGTCTTTGCCTTCTATCTTTTTCTTGAAAGGCCAACTGTATTATCAGTAATGGTTGTATCAGCCTTTGCTGAAGAAGCCTTGGAACTATATTCTGGTTGAGACAGATCATGTAGGCCAAGACTGCATCTGACACTGTGTTTGCATAGGTAGTATATGGTTTGCATATAGTGGTATCAAGGAAGATTGTTTTAGGGTGTCAGAGATTGGGGGTTCTCCCTTAGCTTAATCACTGATAATTATTCCATTATGCAGACTCCATGTTCAGATTCAAAAGCCAAGCCAGGATGGAAAGTCAGTCCTGTCAAATCTCAGAACTGGCGCCATTATACTACATCTTTAAGTCACTAGCTTCACTGGGTGGTGTTGGCCTGTGCCTGTGATCCCAGCACTCAAGAGGCAGAAGCAGGTGGATTTCTGTGAGGCCAGCCTGGTCTACAGAGTGAGTTCCAGGACAGCCAGAACTCAATGAATCAAACAGAGAAACAATGTATCAAAACAAAATAAAACAACCTCTCCCATCCCCCACAAAAAAACCCACAAACAAAAAGTCGGTAGCTGAACGTTAACCACTCCTAGCAATCAAACCCTGAGCCCACAGTTCTGAGCTCACCAATCATACAGAATGTCAGTCTTTCCTGAAGGGCTTTTATGGGTTGTTCTTCTTTCTAGGGAACAAATAGATTTGTTCAATGAGCAATTGCCTTGTAATCTTACTGAAGAAAATCCATTGTTGAAAAAAAAAAAAAAAAAGGAAGGAAGGAAGTTTATTCAGGAGAAAATGTGGGTGATCATGGCCTGGCAACAGAGACATAGGTCCCCCCAAACTGCATATACAATGTGAAAGCAATATCATAGAGTTTTTTTTTAATAACAGAATAAAGAAAGGTATACATCAAGACACTTTGAATTCTTTGGTGGGATCAATCATCATGGAGAAAGGTTTACAACCAAGTGGAGAAGCCTCAACTCCAGCCTCCGATACTGTGTGATGACTCTTAGCTTTTGGACCAGGAGAAGCCAAAGATCTGCACAGTTAATACATTCCTAAGAAAAACAAGTGCTTCATATGTACATTCCAATGATTCCCCACGGCTCACAAAGTCTCTAGGTCAGGAAGAAAGAAGGGCAATAAATGGCTATTAAGAGAACTGAAGATGGCCCAAGATAATTTGACTCTGGACCTGCAACATTCCAAACTCTCCACAATAATTGAAGCTCTAATCAGTTAATCCTGCTGAAAGTCCAGATACCCTGAAGTTGGAACAATAAGCAAGAAGCCCGAAAGGCCTGGGGAGGGCTGTTATCTTGTCTTTGAATCACTGGGACAGCCGTACTGTTGGTGGCCATGATCTTGTGGTCACAGCACTTTGCAATTAGACACATCTTATGTGTATCTTTACTGGCAAAGTCACCCAAAGAAAAGGTTATTTCTAGCTTTGCAATCTTTTCAGTATCCCCCCCCCCTGTGATTCCAGCTACTCCACAGTTTCAATTCCTCTCTCCTACCTTGTTCTTTCTACTTCTTTTACATCTACTTAGTTCAGCTTCTTTCCTCTGTTCTTAAGTTGGTAAATCTGAAATTTAAAAAAATGTTGAAAAAAATTGCTGAAGAGATAGCTCAGCAGTTAAGAGCACTGGCTGCTCTTGTAGAGGACCTGGGTTTGGTTCCCTACAGCTACATGGGAACTTACAACCATCCTTAAGTCCAGTTCCCAGAGAATCTGAGGCCCTCTTCTGATCTCCATAGGTACCAGGCATGCACATGGTATTTATACATAATGCAGGCAAAACACATGTGCACACATATACACACACACATGCATAAAATATACATAAAATACAGACTGAGATTATTGCAACCTAATTCTTCATACCAAAAAGATAATAATCTCTTGTTAATATTCCTGGTCATGCATAGATACACCAAGTACAAATACTTTTACCTCAGAGCTTCCTACTGCACCTAAGCTCTGGTAGATATATCATTATTATTTTCCAAATGAATGAATGAATGCAAGAAGGAAGCAGTTTCTCAGGGCAAGAGGCAGGCCTTGCACAATTGCCATCAGACTTACATAACAGGAAGAGTTTAGGGGACCCAAATGTTGTCCATCCCTGAGCTTATGGCCCTGTGAAGGTCTACAGTGAGACTTAGCCCACGCGTGACCAGTCAGCCTTTGATCCAAGGTGACTGAGGTGCATCCTCACACTGATCGGAAGCAAATTCTGCTATTCTCCTCTTAACCGGCTTTTTCTGCTGTTTGAGAAGCTTGGGCTCTGCTTTCCCTTTCAGATTTATCCCTTCCTTCTTAGTCACAGCTCCCTCTGCACAAAGAAATGATGAATGTCTGAGACGATAAAGGGCAATTACTTCAATCTGATCACTGCACGTTGGATACATGTATTTAAATGTCACTGTGCACTCCATAAAATACATAATTGCAATATGTCAAGTATGATTTAAGAAAAAGTGTATTGCAAAATAAGAGTGATTAGCACTGTGGGCTGGGGGTATGGTTCTGAGCAGCTAAAATGCTTACCACGCCAAGCATGGGGGCCAGAGTACAGCTCCCTAGACCCTCGCAACTGGGTTTCCCACCTGAAAAGGCAAATGCATGGGATCCCCAGAGAAAGGTGGTTAGAGAAACTAGCCATGTAAATGAGAGATACTGGCTTAAAAGGGAAAAGTGGAAGATTTCTAATATCAAATTTGGGTTTCCAAATGTGTACACACACACACTCACCACAGAGCGACACAGGGAAAAAACTAAAAACATAAAATAAATAAATAATGTCAGTTTGGGTCCTCAACCTGCCACAGTCTAGAATCACCTGGGAAGGGAACCCCAATGAAGGCCTGTCTAGATCGGGTTGGCCCAGGGTCGTGCCTATGACGGTTCTTCCTGATTGTGTTAAGCTATAGGCAGTGCTATTCCTTTTGTTTGGGTCTTGGACTGTGTACAGGTGGAGAGGAGCCCAAACAAAAGCAAGCATACATGCCCTCATTCTCTCTCTCTCTGCTCTTCACAGTGTCTGTGAAGTCCAGCCTGGACTTCTTGGAGATGATGGCCTGCATGCATAATGATCCTTCTTCCCTTAGGGCTACTTTTGTCAGTGTTCAAGCATACTCCTGACTCTCTCTCCTTCCCATCTCCCTGTCCCTTCCTCTCTGCTTCCTGGGCCACTGAGATATGAACAAGCAGTTGCCTCGTACTCCGGCTGCCTTGCAGCCAGTGATCACCATACCCTCCCTGCTGTGATGAACTGTCACTCACAAACCATGAACCCAGACATGCCTCCCCTCTCCGACTTTGCCTTTTATCTGGTATTTGGTCGCAGCAATGAAAAAAAAATGTAACTAACTCAGGGGTTCATGAAAGAGATAGTTCTTGAACTAAGCTCCGAAGATAAGTAGACATTTTCCAAGTTAGGAGACCAGAGAAGAGGGGCCTTCTGGGTAAGGAAGCCATGTAAACAAAGACTTGCAATGGGGAGCTGAAAACAAAGCCCATTACCCTTATTCCTAACAGATATTCTGGTCAGCATGGTGTCGTATTGAAAGATGTGGACTCTGAGGTCAAATGTCAGCCTCTCTACCACTTACCAGACTCAAGATTTGGGCAAGCCAATTTACTCTTTGGACCTTAAATTGCAGATAATAATTGTACCTGTATATAGGCTTGCTGTAAAAATTCAGTAAACCAATAAGTTTAGAACTATGTGCAGCCTTGTATATATGTTAGCTATTACTTACACATGTTCTTTTTCTATTTTGCCCACTTGGGGATTTTTATATAAATTCAATCATACTATTTGTGTTGTATAAGATTTCTTAGTTTGTATAATATTCAGGAAACTCTTACATATAAATGCATTATCTAATTCCATTAACTTTTCTCCTCACCTAACCATCAAACATGCACAGCTTCTTTATCAGGTGATTGTAAAATCTGGAGACAATGGCTGTGTTTTCTGTATCTCTGCATTCAAGAGAGTCTTCATAGCATCTGTCCTGATTTTGTTAGCTATTTTTAAGGCATCTCAATTGGAGCGAAGGAGACTGGAGAAGAGATGATTTGGATATAAAATATCTCCCATGGGATCATGTGTTTGAGTAGTTGGTCTCCATCTGGTAATACTATTTGGGGGGATTGTGAGACCTTTAGGAAGTGTGTCTTCAGTGGAAGAAGTAGATCAGTGAGACTGGTTATGAGATATACACCAGCTGTTCCCTCTGCTTCCTCACAGCTGATACAACACTCTCTCACTGCTAATACATCACACTCAGCTGCCACAAATATAAGCCATTCCCAACCATGACTTGCATCCTCCTCTGGGATGAACTGTATCCTCTTGAACTGTGAGAGCCAAAATGGAAATTTCCTCCTTCACAGTGTTTTCTGTCCTTGTCTCTGTTCTGATATCACATTCTATGATGGCAGCAAGAAAAGAAACTGATCTGAGTACTGAGGGTTACTGAGACTTTCTATAGGACATGTGTCTTAGTCACCGTTCTACTGCTGTGAAGAGACACCATGCCCATGGCAACTCTTATAAAAGAAAGCATTTCCTCGAGGCTGGCTTACAGTTTCAGAGATTTACTCCATTATCATCATGGCAGGAAGCACGGGGGCATGCAGGTAGACATGGTGCTGGAGAGGTAGCTGAGAGTTCTGTATCAAGATCCGCAAGCAGCAGGAAGAGAGAGACACTGGGCCTGGCCTAGGCTTTTGAAACTTCAAAGCCTGCCCTCTAATCCTTTCAAATAATGCTGCGCCCTGAGCATTCGAATAGATGAGCTTATGGGAGCCTTCTTACCAAAACCATTACAGTGTAGGGAAGCCACTGCCCATCAGGACTTTGAAATGTGCTCTAAGATGCCCCCTGGGGCTTTTAGATGGGATGATGAGAACAGAAACTTACTGTGCACTGTTGTCTTAGAGGTTTATTTCTGTGAAGAGACACCATGATCACAGCAACACTTCTAAAAGAAAACTTTAACTGGGGGTGGCCTACAGTTCAGAAATCCCTCAGCCCATTATCCTCACAGTACAAAGCATGGTGGCCTGCAGGCAGATGTGGTGCTGGAGAGGTAGCCGAGAGTTCTACATCTAGATTGGCAGGCAGCAGGAAGAGACAGATACACTAGGCCTGGCTTGGACCTTTGAGACCTCAAAGCCCACCCCAGTGACACACTTCATCCCACAAATTCACACCTACTCCATCAAGGTCACACCTCCTAATAGTGCCACTCCCCGTGGGCCTATTGGGGTCATTTGTATTCAAACCACTACAACTTGTGTGGTCCTGATTTTAGTTAAATTATTCTATTTAATCCTCATAGCAAGCCAAGCACGTGAGCACAGTTGTTTGCCGGGCCTGTCGTGACAGAATACCATGAACTAGGTGGGTTACGACAGTGATGCTCACTACTGCATAGTTCTAGAGCCTGGAAACTAGAGGTCAAGTGTCGTTAGAGATGGTTCCTTCTAAGGGATGAGAGAGAAAGCCCACCCATGCCTCTTCCCCCAACTTCTCCTGCTTTATTGGCCATCTATGGTATTGTTCATAGCTCTCTACCTTTGTCCTCAAGTGGTGTTCTCTTCTTCCCATGTCTCTCTTTAAATGCCCTCATTTTGTAAGAGGATCCCTGTTCCATTATGATAATGAGCTCAGGATCCCCCTACTGCATTGTGATGTTCACCACTTATAGTCATCAGAAGCCCTATTCCCAAGTAAGGTCATATGAAGACTCCAGCGCCTGGTTCTGCAGGGACACGTTTTCACTTATTCACAGGTAGGGAAACAGACCTGAAAAGGTTATGTTGACACAGATGGTTGTGACAGAACACCTGGAAAAAAGCAATTTAAGGAAGAAAGGAAGGTTGGTTATTTGACTAAAGGGTTTTAGGGTCTAGTCCACCGTGGCTGGAAAGTACAGCAATGGAAACGAGAGACAGCTTGGTTGCATTGTGTCTGCAGTCAGGAAACTGGGAGATGTATGCTGGTGTGCAGCTCCCTCTCTCCTTTTCATTCAGCCCACTGGATGGTGGTCGGTGGGACACACTTGACGAGGCTACGAACACAGGGCGATGGCTGAGAACGACTCGTCTCCCACCCTCTCTTTTGTCTCAACTGCGCAAGATAAAACACTAAGCCACAGCCAGGTTCTGACATCTGGACCTAATTCACTCAGATTATGCTATTAACTCACCAGAAATAGCATTTTCATAGGAACTGGGGTAAGGAGGTGGGTGGCCAGAAGCAACGGAGATATAGGACAAGCTGTCTGCCTCTTGCTGTTTTTTTGAGTGAACACTACTGGCTTTTGGGACAAGACAGTTCCTCCTGCCCTAATGAGCAGTTCCTGTCCATTTGCAGGAAGCTTCCTGCCCTAAGGGGCAAGACCCATGTACCATAAATGATCCCCAGCCATTGCTCAATCCCAGCACACAGCATTTCCAGGCTCTCCCTGAAGGGCGGTCTCTGCCCTGGTTGAGATGACCAGTGGTCCTGGCAGGACTCAGCATGTCTCTACTTTTGGGGGGACCTCTCCATAGGAACTGGTTCATAGATAGACCCTCAATTGTGCTGCTGGTCCATCCTCAACGACTCTTGACCCCTGGGTTAACTGCTTGACTTGCCTAGCCCTACCATCAAGATTCCCCTTGGGAAACAACTGGCATAATTCCAAGGCAGTTTACAGAAGGAAGGAACAGGCTCTCAACGCAAAGGTAACACTGGGTGTCTTCAAAAACACACAGTAAACAAGACTCTAAAAATAAACACTTGGGGCGAACTATAGCTCAACTGACACTGTCATTTGCATCTTCTGACTCTAGAAAAGCCCCAGATGGGGTTGTAATATCTATCTGTCACACACTGGTGGAATCTGTTGGGTAGTTCTGGGTGGTGGTGCAAACCACTCGTGGTCACGTGAAAGCTGAGCTTTAACTCCTCGCTTTTGGAGGGACTGCTGGGTTGGGTTTTTTTGGTTTTGTTTTTTTTTAAGCTACATTTTCTTTGTCTTTTTTTTTCTTCTTCCTCTTTACTAAGTATCAGAAGGAGTAAATGTTATGCAATGGACATGGTTTGACACAGAGTGATTACCTGCTCACTGATGTGGGTTGGTTAGAACTAGGAGAAGCCCAGGTGAATACTATAGTTGCTTTAAGTGTTACTCTAAAGTTGCCCTCAAATGAAAAAGGTTTACAAAAGAGAAAACTGTTGCTGAGAGAAACAAAAAAAAAAAAAGCTCATGTCTTCCAAAAGCAGGCTTTGGTGTAGCACAAGGCTTGCTTTACTTTCAGATAAACTGTCATTGAAGCAAAAGCAAGATATGAGAAATGTGAGCCTCTTGCTTTCAACACTACCCATTGTGTTGCGATTCATAAGCAGGAAAGCTAAGAGCCCACCGACCTCTCAAAGAAATATGAAAGTTGGTGCTTTGAAATAGAACTTATCAAAACTCTGCCTGAGCGATATCTACGCTGGAATCCAACTGGATCTGCATCCCCTTCCCAAAAAGTCTTTCTTCTCAGTGGTGAGAATTACCTCACCTGGAGTTCACACTGCAGAAAGTTTCAGAAGGCTTTTCATATGAATGAAGCTGCTTTCTTCAGGCAGATGCGGAAGCTGCCCTCCCCAGGGCTTGGGCAATCCACTGTGGGGAAGGAAATCGCCTCCCAGGCAGTGTGGCTGCTCAGAGCTAAGGTAGCTCCGGTGCGTCCTAGGTTGTGAGTGCCTCCAGCTCCCGGTCTTCCCACAATGCAGTTCCTTGACCCCGAGGAGCTTCTGGATGAAGAGGATGACGTTTTTGGTGAAGGTAAACATATCTCTCTGGCAGGAGCCAGGCTGCTCTGCCCTACTGTGGGAACCTTTCAAGTGGTTGGTATGAAGGACTTAAGGATTGTTGAACCGGAGAAGACTGTTGTTTGGAGCAAGGCGAACACGATCCTAATGGGGCGCAAGGCAAGGCAAGGAAAGGCAAGGACGGTGCAATTGAGCAATTGTTCCAAAGGTTTTGTTTTTAAGTGATTACAGCTAAGTAAAGATCTGCTTTAGGCCATAAAAATAGAATCGAGATTTTATACTTTGTCCCTCATATGTGTGCTCTGTGATGACATCCAAAGGGAAGGCTGTCACAGTACTTTGTGCATGCCAGGCCCTGAGGTAGAGACTGAATGAATGGGGCCAGAGGGCTTCTCCTGGTGACCAGCCAGCCCTCCTCTCCTCCCACCTCTCACCCCCTTCTCTTCCTAGATCCTTCTCCTCCCTCCTTCCCTCCCTCCCTCCCTCCTTCTATTTGGCTGTTCCCCTCCCTTTGTTCTGTCACATTCATTTGTTACTGGGCTCTTTATTTTTTTCCTTGTGTGTGTAGGGGGTAGGGGTTGAATCCTGGGCACACCCGATGCCCTCTGGCACTGCTTAGCTTTCCATCTCCATTCACAGATCTTCAGTTAATCGTGCAGTTAGGCTTAGTGTTTTAAACAGGTTGCCTAAATGGATGGGAATTGGAACTGGGGGAACCTCAGATTTTTCATAAAATACCTTGTTTGGGATTTTTTTAAGTCTGTTAAGTAGTATAAAAGGGATACTGGGAGTATGGGGGTGTACCATGTCTCCTAAATCTTACAAGTTCAACCAGGTAAGAATCAAGTGTGTGTACTGAGAAGCCCTGTGCTCCAGCCATCTAGGCTATGCCTGCTATCTACACTTACTTTGTTTTAGCCATAGAAATATTTAAAATTAGAGTTTATGACTGTGGCACGGTGACACGTCCTTGTAATCCCAGCACTGCCGTGTGGAGACAGGGGGATCGGGAGTCAAGGGCATCCTCGGCTAAGTAGTATAAGTACATTGAGGCCAGCCTGAGCTACGAGAGACATTGTGTCGAAAGAAAATGTAAATGACATCATACAATAATAACGCAGGCCAGGCATGGTGGCACATGCCTCTAATCTCAACACATGAGAGGCAAAGGTGGGGAGTTCAAGGCCAGCATGGGCTACACAGTGTAATCTTGTTAGAAAAAAATAAGTAAAAACAAAAGTAAGATAAGATCATGTTGGGTTTTTTAATCACAGTGTCTATCGGTGTGAGGGATTCCTGTTGAGCTTTCCTGCTGGTGACTAAGGTTTCCATCTGCTGCTTTGCTTGACTGATAGGCACTGAGAACTGCGGATGTCTTGAAGTCTTAGGCTTGGCCTCTGTTCTTTGACTTCCCCTCCTGGAGTTGGTGGTTACTTACTTAGAAACCAGGTTAACAATTACAACTAGAAAGATTCACCTACTTTGGATAATCGCCTACTTTGCAGCCACTTTTCCCTCCAGGTGTGACATTCTAAAATATCCAGTCCACATTTTCCTATCCAGAGGGATTTTTCTTTGTATCTGGGTCCGGTGCTGAAGAGCGCCATCTACAGGTCAGTGCACAAGCCTGGATCAGGCATGGGACTATCCCGAAAGGAAGGATCACAGAGCAGGACTCCGCCAACCTGCAGACCTTCCCGCTGAGCACCCATAGCTATCAAGGTCATCGTTTTAAATTATTGTTTTATATGTACGGGTTGCTTGCCTGCATCTAGGTCTGTGTGCCACATGCCTGATGTCTGTGGAGACCAGAAGAGAGTGTCTGATGCCCTGGGATAGGCTTAACAGACAGTTGAGAGATGTCAGTCTGTGCAGGGAATCAAACCCAGGTCCTCTAGAAAATCAGCCCATGCTTTTAACCACTTATCCCCCTCAACGCCATTATTTTATCCTTAGTGACCGGTGTCATTTCAGAGCAGCTTTAGACTTGAATTCTAGTTCTGTCTTGCACAGGTTTTGCCACATAACTTCTGTTTCCTCAATGGCTGCGTGAGATTGCAGCATCCATTTGGCTGTATAGATTAGCTTTCATCAAGGGTCCTAACTATTTGTCTTGTTCTTCCGTGGAGCATAGCGTTGAACTTACTCCTTAGATACTAGAGCGAATCCTTCGAGAACACCAATCAGTACACTTTCATTGGTTTTCACAGTCATGGCTCCCTGCTAGTTCATGTGCGACCTGGTTTTTTAAGTGGTATCTCGCTTTAAGAAGGGCGTTGCTGGCTCTGCCTGGGTTTTGCCCATTAATCTGCTTTGTGACCTCAAACAGATTGTCTAACCCCTTGTCCTCTAGTTTACTCACTTGGGAAATAGAGCACAAACCTCCTGGGACTGTGTGCAGATTAAATCCTATTCCAGGGAAGTACTTAGACTAGTACTCCATGAACAGTAATGTACTTACTGCTGTGTTTGCGAACAGACACTCATGTCATAGAATGGGCATTCTCTTTTCCCCGGCCATGCGGAGTTGCAGGAATATGGACAGGTTATTGATCCTCTCTGAGCCTCATCCTGTATTGAAAGCACAAGAGTTATACAGTGTCTGAGGCCTCTGTTTTGTTTTGTTTCCATTTTGCTGTTAAATTATTTTAGCTAGCATACAAAATGATGGGTTTTATTTTCATACACTTGGATGTACTGTACTTGGCTCATAGGACTCCCTCCACTCTCCTTCATCCCTCTCCCTCATCCCCCCACTTTGGCTCTCTTGGCTGAGACATCATTTCTAAAAACCCCCGGCTATCTGCCTGACCTCACCATCAGGACATTTTCACCCGGAGTGCATGACCACCCAGGTTTCCCTGGGCTTTCTGCTCTCTGACCTACCAGAGAAAGCAGTGAGGTCCCCACACAGTGAGTTTCTTCCCACACACAGAAGGGAACCACTCAAGAAGCTTGTTGTTAGGGCAACCCTGTTACTTTACAGCTGACACATATTTTTCTCTAAGAGGGAACATCTTCCCCCTCTCACAGGTTTTGTACAGATGCAGAAAGAGCTGGAAAAGAAAAGAAAGCAAGCCGTACTTACAAGGTGTTCGCTCACCGCCTCTCAGAGATCCTGTTTGTTCTCTGTGGTTAGAGAAAATGTTAAGGTTCACAGAGCTAAGAAGCATGAGGTGCCACTCTGCTGTTATTGAGAGAGAGAGAGAGAGAGAGAGAGAGAGAGAGAGAGAGAGAGAGAGAGAATGTTTACCTACACATAATGCTCTAATTCTCCCTCCTTCCTCTCTCTCTCTCTCTCTCTCCCTTCCTTCCTCCCCTGGCCTCCCTCCCTCTCTCCCCTCCCTCCTCCCCTCCCCAACCCCCACTCACACCCACAGCCTTAAGCATGCTTTCTAGACATCCACAACCTCACTGTGTCATTGGAAAACAGTTACTATCAAGTAGCCCTGAACTTTTCATAGATATTGGGTGATTTGATTATCAAGGCATTGAAAATCCAACTGCTGGCATTATTGGCTGTTTCTTTTTGTGGTTTCACGCTTATCAGATTAAAGGGCGTTCACCCATGTCATTGCTAGGCAGCCTTCACAGTGTTGGACACCACTGTATGGATCGTCTTTCAGAGAAGAGAACACCAATCCTGCAGGAAGACTCGGTTCTCAGGTGGCGGTCAGTCAGCCTGTTAGCGTGGAAATTACACCTTAGCATCCTTTGGTTGCCTCCTGGTTTGGAAGCCCCAGCCTGGCTGTTTCCGTTTTCAGAACTGCTCAATGGCTACAGTCCAGTGCGATGACTGGGACAGTAAAACCCCATGAGTTCACAATGTGTGTGCAAAGTATCACTTGGGCTCTTATGTTCCCATAGCTCTTAAGATCTCACTTCAAGACCTCATCCAACTGCAAACGTTTTGCCAGCTCTCTCTGTTTCCAGAGCTGGTAGGCCACATGGTAGTAGGGGCACACACTCTCATATCCTGGAGGAGCTTCTTCGGTCTCCTCAAAGAAGGCTTCTAGGTATATCCTTGTGCCAGGGTAGGGTGGTACCCAAGGGGTACCTCTCCCTTCTCAGAGGAGGAAAGGGGAGAAGCCCCCATACCTGTGTGAGGAGGTAAAGTGAATACATATATTAAGGGGGGGAAGGCTTCTATATGGAGAGGAACTGGATGCCTCTAGCGCTTAAGACTTAAGAGACTAGCAGGTATTTGGAACAAATTTACTCATTAAAAAAAAAAAAAGGTATCATCTTTCCCCAAGACTCTCACTCTTGGGGCTGGAGAGATGGCTCAGGGGTTAGGAGCACTTGCGGTTCTTGCAAAGAACCCAGGTTCAATACCCAGCACCCATATGATGGCTTACAACCATCTGTAACTCCAGTACCGGAGGTTTTGACACCCTCTTCTGGCAGGCACACATGTGGTGTGTAGAGAAAATACCCATATAGTTAAAATAAACAAGAAAAAGGGGAAAAAATGAGAGGAAGTTGGCCTGTGTGCTTTCCTTTCCAAAGGGAATTTTACCTCAGAGCAAAAGGCTCTCAAAATGTATCAAGAAATTGTTAGTTCGGATGCAAGCCAAGCTCTGCCTCTCTATGTAGACTGTTTATAAAACTACATGTATCCCCACATCAGGAAAAGGAGCCTACCCCTAACACTACCTGGAGGGTCAGGACTCAGAGACTAGATAGCCCAGAGACCTAGGATAGAACCAAAGATGCCCAGAAAATAAAAAGTTACTAAAGTGATTCCTAGTGCTATTCTGCAAAACTCATAGATTGGTACCTGCCCCATTAGCCATCAGAAAGGCTTCATAGATTGGTACCTACCCCATTAGCCATCAGAAAGGCTTCATAGATTGGTGCCTGCCCCATTAGCCATCAGAAAGGCTTCATCCAGCAACTGATGGAAACAGATGCAGAGACCCACAGCCACATATCAGGTGGAGCTCAGAGAATCCTGCAGAAGATGGGGAGAGAGGATTGTAAGAGCTAGAAGGCTCATGGACACCACAAGAAAACCCACAGAATCAGCCAACCTGGGCTCACAGGGGCTCACAGAGACTGAATCACCAACCAGGGAGCATGTATAGGACTGACCTAGGCCCTCTGCACATAGGTTACAATTGTGTAGCTTGATCTTCTTGTAGGACTCCTAACAGTGGGAGAAGGGGCTGTCTTTGACTCCTTTCCTAGCTTTTGGGACCCTTTTCCTCATACTGGATGGTCTCATCCAGCCTTACTACGAGGTGAGGTGCCTAGTTTTACTGCTACATGATATGCCATGTTCAGTTGATATCTAAGAGGGGCAAGAGAAATGGAGGAGGAGTAGGGGGGTGGTGGCAAAGGGGAGGTGGGAGCAGAGACTGAGAGGAGAGGGGGGAGGGAAAACTGAGGTTGAAACATAAAATTAATGATGATAATGATGAGCCAAGATGGTTTGTTAATTACATTTGCCTCTCGCAAAATTAAAACATGACAGGAGGGAGGAAGAGGTAGAAAGGATGGAAGAAAGGAAGGAAGGAAGGAAGGAAGGAAGGAAGGAAGGAAGGAAGGAAGGAAGGAAGGAAGGAAGACTAAACTAAGATTATATATAAAAGCAATAAATCCAGGAAGGTCAGACTGGTTGAAATTTCACAGAAAAAGTAAAGTAAACAACACAAGCCTTAGAAGAAAGTGTTGGGGGGGGGGGGTTGCTCTATGATTATTCTACATTTCCTTTCATAAAAAATATAATAGTTACTTAACTGTATTTGATCTTTCTCAAAAATATCTGGGGTAAGTGGGGTAAGTCAAGTGGACCCACGCGGGATTGGAAAGCAGACAGGAAGAGGCTGTCCTAGTTTGACGGAATGAGAATAATTGGTTACCCTCTGCTTTCACCGTTTGCCAAGACCGTTTGGATCCGTTTGTTTCCAGCCTGGGTTCCTGGATAAACAATTTGGATGGAAATCATTTCCCTCCTCTCTCACAGGGTCCAGTGCAGACACAGACCTCCCCACAGTTATTCATGCCTGTGTGACCTCGGCCTTGGATTACTGAACATTCCCTTCCCATGGATGTCTAGGAAGCTTTCTTTGGCTGGTGCCAGCAAGATGGTGTCACTTCAGGGGCACGGACCGAAATAGCACACTGAGCTAAAGCTATGCAGGCCAGAGCAGCCACCAGTCTACCCTCTGATTTATGGTCTCCAGTGACCTCACAGTGACCTATTTAGATCTGCCAATGCTAAAAGGGGGTTGATAGTACAAGATGGGCAGGCCAGATGTTTATTTTAATATTTTGTGAACAGTCAGAAAAGTCTGAACATTTTAGGAAGACTGGAAGATATATTTGAGCATTTATTTACAGAACTTGTCTTGAAAACTAAACTTCTGTACATATCCACTACAGACAAGAGAGGACAAAGGAGGGAGGGAGGGAGGGAGGGAGGGAGGGAGGGGAAAAGAGAAAGCAGTAGTTATTAGTTAAGTAGTTATTATGACTAAGATGTTGAAATAAATTATGAATCTAGCCTTTCCTTCCTCTTTGATAAAAGCTAGTTACTCAAGTCCATGTATCTATTGAGTGGTGTGATTTCTAGAGTTAACTATGCCTAGTTTGTTTAATCATAAAGCACAAAATGTTTCTTTAAAAACAAAAACAAAAACAAAAAACAACCTCACTGCTATTCTGAGAGTGTGTGACTTCATGCACCCATCAGCAAATGGCTTCGAGAGGAAGCACTTTTGCAGACATAGTGCTGCAGAAAGTACCGTGCACAGAGAGTCTGATGTCATGGCTATTCTTAGACTGTAGACTTTTAGCACTCAGCCTTAAAACTCAGGTAAGACAGCAGTACTGCTCCCTGTGTGAATGATGGCAATCCTGATGTCAGTGGTAATGATGATGACTTTAATGATGGAGATGATGGTGACATCATCACTTAGTGATAATGAGGTCAGCGGTGACGACAATGGGAGTCCTGGCAGGGATAGTGGTGCTGATGGCGCTGGTGGTGGTAATCATGATGGTAAATGGAGTCATGATGTTGGTGATGGTGATAGTGATGGAAATGATGTTAGTGGGGTTTATGATGATAGTGAAAAGGAAGGTGGTAGTGGTTCTAGGGATGATGGTGGTGACGATATTTAATGGTTGCAGCCATTATGGTAATCGTGGTGGTAATGATGGTGATGGTGGTAGTACTGTTGATAATGGTAGTCATGATAATGACAGTGATAGACAGTATATTGGTGATAATGATTACAGTGAGGGTGATGATGGTTGTTTTTATAATGGTCATGATGGTGTGGTAATGGTGATGATCATGGTGGTGGTGGTAATGATGATAGTGGTGATAGTCATAATGGTAGTGGTAGTCAGAATGATGACAGCGGTTAGCCATGATGGTAGTGGTAGTGATGGTGGTGGTGGTGGTGGTGGTGGTAGTGGTAGTGTAGTGGTGGTAATGGTAGTAGTATTATGATGGTATTACTAGAAATAATAATGATAGTGATGATGGTAGTGGTTATGATGATGTTTGTCTATCAAAAATTTTGTCTAGGTTAAAAGAAAGAATATGTAGGATAACTCAAATCCTTAAGGGCTTCCTACCTAGAAGTTGCTCATTATCTCTCTAATATTCTCAGCTGTTCCAGCATACTACGTCTGTTCTGTTCCCCTCTTCCACTCTTGGCCTTTGTCACAAATCACTAAGGTCTGGCTTAGTGAGGGCCATGGTCTGATGAGAGCAGAGCCATTGAGACTGCTGCCCCCAGAAGCTTCCTGGGAGTACAGGGTACCCTCAGGCTCGAAAGCTGAAGGCTTTCCGAGTTTCACCATGTGGCTGAAGTAGGGCTCAGAATAACTCAATGCTCAGCACAGAATAAGTTTGTGATTGCTTCTCTATTTTTCTCTTGCTTTCATTCATCTGGCCTCCCTTTGAAAATGCTTTCCTTATCCAAAGCAATGTATACTATGACAGCACTGTAACCAGATTACTAATATCCTATATATATTAATTAATGTTAAGAATTAATATATCAGTGATTATTCCTTATCCAGCTAGTTCCCCAAATAACCACACAGAAAACTTTTAAGACTTCAAAGCTTAGGCCTTAGCTGGGTTGACTCTCAACTAGCTAATCTAAGGTAACCCAACCACCCAGCTCCATCCAGTCATCGCTAGCTATACATTCTAGGCCCACAGGCACATCATCTCTTCTTTTTTTTTTTTTTTTCTTTTTTCTTTTTCGAGACAGGGTTTCTCTGTGTAGCCTTGGCTGTCCTGGAACTCACTTTGTAGACCAGGCTGGCCTCGAACTCAGAAATCCGCCTGCCTCTGCCTCCCGAGTGCTGGGATTAAAGGCATGCGCCACCACGCCTGGCATATCATCTCTTCTTATGTCTCCTCTTGAAAGGCCATCTTCTTTCTTCTTCCCAGAGTTCTTTCTCCCTCCCAGGAAGTCCCACCTTCCATTTCCTTCCCATCAGATTTTTATTAAAGCTAATCAGAGAATACCTTAGGTATATGAAGAAAGACGGAGACACAACTTCACACAGTGTACCCCAACATTCCACTACTGTGGAGAGGCCCTAATTTCCTTCAGAAATGCGAACATCGAGGAATCCCATCTTTAACAGTATTCTTAACAGTGTTTGGACCTATTTCCTTGGTGAATATTTCCTTGGTTGACATCACAATGACTGCCTTTCCTGTCACCACTCAACTAAGTGCTTTTATAAAAGTAACTTGAGAAAGGCTAAACTTTACATATTTATTCAAAACACTTCTTATACAAAGCTTGTGCACATTTAAAACATATGTATATATATATTTTTTTCCTCTAGGTGGGAACTAACCAAGAGAGGTTTATAAAGCATCACCCACCAGACTGACCAGAACGGCAGGCTATGAGATTGATCTTCTTCGTGTAGAAAGACAGTGTGAATTGAACTGTATGGGACAGAAAAGGGCCCATGAGGGATGGGGAAGATAGCTCTAGTGCTCACCATGCAAGCACCACAACCTGAGCTTTGATCCCTAGAACACATATACAAAGCCCAGGCACAGTGCTTCATGCTTTAGAATCCCAACAATAGGGAGGCAGAGACAGAGGCATCCCTAGGGTTTATTGCCCACCCAGCCTTGACAAATTGGTAATTGTAAGGTTGAGTGATAGATTATCTAAAAATTAAGGTAGAGGAAAACATTCAATACTGACATCTGGTCTCTGCACATACACACACACACAAGTACTTGTACGTGCATTTATACACACACACTCATAAAAAAAAAAAACCCAAAAACCAATGAGTCATCAGAACTACTCACAGCGAGTCAGTGGATCTCTGCAGTGCTCTTGGTCTGGCCAGGGGTTGATAAGCCATAGCCTTCAGGCCAAAGGTAGCCTATTGCCTGCTTCTGCTTCTGTAAGATGGGAATGACTTTCGTAGATTAACATCTATAGCTGACGTGATGACAAGAGTCACCCGTCTTGAACTCAAATAAGCAAAACATTATCCCAAAGAATTCTATTCTTGTCTTAGGAGAACGCTATTACTAGAAAAATCTTACTACCATATTTTCAATTTGTCAGTAAGAACTATGTGAACTGCTGTTTTCTTTATCAGTGTGTGGTTTCTGGATCATTTTCTCATTTTTAACCTCTCCAACCCACAACGCCTAAAATATTTACTAACTTCTTCTGTAGAGAAAAATGCCTGCTGGTCTCTGGTTTATGTAGGCCATTAATTTCAAAGTCATTTTATACTTATCTTTTTATTTATGTGTATTTGTCTGGAAGACTATATGTACACAGTGCGTGCAGGTGCCCTCTGAGGTCAGGAGGTGCTGGATTTCCTGGAACTGGAGTTAAAGGTGGTTGTGAGCTGCCCAAAATGGATGGTGAGGACTACCCTGGTCTTCTGCAAGAGCAGCAAGTCCTCTAAATAGCTGGGCTGACCCCCACCCCACCCCCAGCCCATTTCAAGTCATTCTGCCTCTCTTTGGGTCACTGAGTTTCTTAAGGACCTTTTTTTTTTTCTGTAGCACTGGTTGTACATCTGTGCCTTCTCTCTAGGAGGTTCCCATGTGAGGAGGTTTTATCCACTGGGCTCAATTTTATTTTTCTCTTAGAGGGAACATATGTCATCATATTGTGTTGCTTTTTAATACCACTTGGAAAGGCGATTTTAAAAAGTTAGTACATCAATACAGACTGTTCTGGATAGGGGAGGAAAGAGAAGTCAATATTGTGAAAGAGAAGGAACACAGGAGGACCAGTGCTCTCTTCTCCCAACAGCGATAAAGTATCTGGAAGGAGATATCACGTATGAGGGGCTCAGGGTTTTTCCTGATTGCGCCCCTTAGATTTCTCTCTCCCCTTAACTCTGGGTTCATAGGTCCCTGGGACTTCCTCGTGGTGAATAGCTGATGTGCAGGAACAACTCCAAGCTGTCTTTCTCTGTGCTTCCCCACACTGAGATGCCCCAGTTTACCAAGGAGCAGTGTGCTGGATCTCATGCAACATCTTCCAAAGAAATAAGACTGAACCTTTCTGTTAAAGGATTACATGGAGTTAGCCCTGTCGTTATCATCCCCACAGAGTACCAGTTCTCTTCCACTACCCCCATTCTGTGAGGCAGAGCTGTGCATGTCCGCTCACGTGCATGTTAATTTGAGAATGAAGAAGCCTTTGCAAAATAGACATGACAAGAGAAAGCTAATGTAAGCACACACATGCATATAGAGAGAGTTACAGGCGCCCTGTTGCTAAGTGCTGGAAGAATCAGGAATGTCTAGTTCTATTAAGCATCTTTGGACAGTTCTCACAGGCTACAGGGAAAGAAAATGCTGCTACTAAAAAGACAGGAAACTCTCTTGTGCACTGTTGGTGGGAATCCAAGTGATCCAAGTGGTACCACAGCTGTGGGCAACAGAGTAACAGCTCTTCAAAGCTTTAGGAATGAGTGACCATATGATCTTGGTACCCTACTTCTGCATATACAGGAATTGAAAGCGGGGTTTTGAGATGTTTGTGCATTTGCACTTGTGAATAACATGGTGAATAACTCATGAATAATATGAATGCTCAAAGGGTATTAGTGAGCTCAAGCACCCATTGAAGGGAAATGGAGATATAAGGTATAGTGTGAGCAGACAATGGAATATTAGCTGGTCTTCAAAAAGAATGGAGCCCAGTGTGCATAACTCTTAAGGACATTATATTATGGAAAGTAAATCAATCTCAACAAATGTAAATGTCGCATGATTCCACTTACATGATGAATTTACATTCATCAAGTCCATTGAAACAATAAGTCAATAGTTCCTAGGGCTGAGATAAAGAGTGAATTATTAAAAGATATAAGATATGTATTAAAAGATATAAAGAGGTAAAAGTAAATAATATTGCTTAAAAAGCTCACAGTTTTGGTTTTGCAAAGCAAATGAGCTCTGGAGATTGGATGCAGGACGCTGGAAACAAACATACTGAACTATGCATTGAAAATTGATAATTATGTATGTACATGCCTCAGGAGGCTAGTAGAGGCTGTCAGGTCCCCTGGAGCTGGAGTTACAGCATATCTACTAGAACCCCAATTCTGGTCTTCTGAAAGACCATCAAGTGTTCTTCACTTCTGGACTGAGATGCTAAATGTCATGTTACGCATGCTTTACCACAACTATTTATGTGTACATATATATATATATATATATATATATATAGATAGATAGATATATATATAGATATATATATATACATATCAGTATTTGAAAAGTTAGTTCAAAAATTCTGTGCAGCCTTTCTCTTGAACCTCATAACTCTAACATAAGAGAACCAATTTTTCACAAAAGGCAAATTTGATTCTAGGGAGTTAGCCCTAATCAAGGTGGACTCTATCCAACACAATTTTAGAACAATATCATTCTTCTTGGTGTTACTGAAGTTTTAGGATCAAAGTCTTAGGTCTGGCAGCCTACCCCACCAAGCTAGTCATGGCCATCAATCCTCAATACTTACAAAGACAAGTAAGAGCCAAAAGCAGAGAAGCAATATTGATTCAGTATAGCCACATTGGGAGCGGGAACAAATAAAGAGGTCCAGCGGCCCTCAAGTCTGTCTTCAGGGGCACAGACATGGGGTTTCTGGTTAAATAGGAGTATACGCCATTTAGCAGTCCTGGTCAAGGGCTGATCTAGCCCATCACTGACCCATCTTGGCTCTAATGCTGTCTGTTGTGCAAAGTAGTTTAGTAAATTGTCGGAACTGTGTAGAATCTCTTCCTGGGAGGCAAGTGTCTCCTGTCAAGGCTTCAGCCCTTCCCTTCCCTCAGCATGAGATTCCTGAGACCCATCTTTTCAACAGCCCAATGGCTGAAGGGTGGGACACAAGTGTTTCTCTTTAGAATAACTTTGCTCTTGCCAGAGCTTTGGCATGTGCAAGCTTTAGAGAATGGGAATTCTTTCTATGAATTCCTGCCTAATTTGGAACAGGTCTAAGGATCTCTGCATAAATGTTTTGTGATTAGCCCTCATGGAGGCTCCTGAGAGGAATGCCACCCATGGCAGATGTGGTCTCGCGAAGAACTTATGTACTATTTTCCACCATTGAAAGACTGTCATTGGAAGCCTGCCACATGCTAGGCTCAGTTCTATTCTGGCTCCTGGGATCCAACAGTGACTACAAAGTCCCTAAAATCCAAGGTCTGGTGAAGTCACACAGCGTTAGAAAAGGGGGACACAGACAGGAAAAGATGCAGAAATGTCCTGTGTTGGGGAAAGATGTGTTGTTGACAAATGAGGTGCAGGATGGGAAGGATCAGGCATGGCCGCCCAGGAAGGATTGGCTGACAAATGTCTGAAGCTTGAAGGAAGTCAAAGTCTGGCCCTGTGGATGTCTAAAGGGAGAGTGTTCCAGGAATAGCCAAGAGGCCGCTGTGTCTGCAGCACAGCAGGAACAGCAGAGAGTGGTAGATGAGATCTAAGAACTTGGGGCTTGGGGAGCTTCACCACTTGTAGAGTCCTAGAGAGCATGTGCAGACTTGGGTTTTGACTTTGTATGAGACAGGGCTCATTGGCCAGTGCTCAGTTGAATGATGCTATATTACCTACCTTCTAGCATTCTGACTGTTCCCTTGACAGTAAAGTAAAGGGTTCAGCATGTACCTCAGTTGATGGAGTGCCTTCTTAGCAGGCTGGAAGCCCTGAGTTTGGTAAACGTAGCATGGTAATACATGTTGGTAACTCTAGCAATCAGGTGATAGAAACCAGAGACTTAGAAGTTCAAGGTCATCCTTGGCTACATCATGAGTTCTGGGTCAGCCTGGGACCTGGGACACACAGGGTCTGACTCAAAAACAAAGTAGAATACAAAGGCAAGCAACCAATTGGAGCACCATTAGAGGAATCCAGATAAGAGTTGGTAGAAACTCTACGAGACCCTACTGTGCTTGAGCCAGAGATATATGGAGTGGGATGAGTAGGCAAGAATGAGACCAAGTTGGGCTTGAATATCTTGAAGGGTAACATTGTTCTTTGTTTCTTGAGATGATGGTGGCTGTTGAGAGAGCTGGTAGGGGCTAGGGGAGCCAGCATGGGCTGAGGAGACCGGAATCAGGTGTGGACAGTCAAGCTTATAGAAATTGGGATGGCTTTGGGAAGTCCTCTATGTACTCAAAATAGTGAAGACTCAAGAAATGTCTGTCGAAATGTTGACTGTAAAGTAGCATAAATATACATAAATATTATCCATAGATGTAGCCATAGTTTGTGGGAATTGAAGCTATAGAAATCTCTATAGACTGTTCCAGAAGACCAGGAGTTCAGCAATGCAATACTAACTGTTGGAAACTCTCCAGGGAGGACCAGGGAAAGGTAAGGGAGAAAAGACTAGAATACCTTGTGCAGGTATAGGAGTTCTCACCTGCAGATGTGAGAGCATGTATCACTGGGAGCTGTGTGCCATACACTTGCTAATTGTAGAAGTGTGTACGCAAACTGCCTCTGAACACTCTCAGTCTTTGCTGCTCTACATACCCAGTTCTAGTGCTTGCCCTTCGGCCTTTTGGGTCCAAGGCTGTACCTCACAGGCTCTCTGCTGGAGGAGACCTACAGTGGTTATTGATTTATTCCACCCCAAAGAAGGAAGCAGGGGTGTCTCCCTGTATTTGAACTCCCCTTTTTCTCTTCCCTAAGTCACACATCCATTTAACAGTCAAGAGGCAGCAACCAGACTATTCAGTCTTGTTTCAACTCAAATCTCACATGCTGTTTTCCATTGCTTCTCTTTATTGTAATCTTTCTGTAAGACGGTCCTTGGAAGCGGGGCTTTGTATTGGAGCATGTTACTTCTTCAGTGCTAGGGATCAAACTGAGGACCTTAAGGAGAACTCTAAGCAGGTACTTTATCACTGAGCTATATCCCCCTTCCTCTTTGTAGCCTAGAAAAAAAAAATTAAAAGAACCTATTACCATACCAGGAACTCTCCCAAATTCTAAAATAGACAGTCCAGTATTTTTCCATCACCAAGCACTTGAGTTGAATAATGTATCTACTGCGGGACAAAAGGCCAGTGCATTCTGGTTCCGGAAGAGGCCCATATGTTTGAGAATCAGATCTGAACGTCCAGGACACCAGGCCTTCAGCTGTGGGAGTTGAATTCCTCTGTAAATTCGGCCTCCAAGGCTGAGCAGTTGACTATTTGGAACCTGCCAAGGGCTGATCCTTAATTCTGGTTTAGCATCATCTGTGTGTGCAGGGAGCAAGCTGGAGCAGGTGTTCACATTTATCTTTCTCAAGTAGCCTCTTGAGGCTCTTTGGAACAGGGTCTACAAAAGAAGAGGCTGAAATAGAGCCTTCCAGCCATCCCCAGCTTTGGCCCTGCCAGGAGACAGCTGTTTCTCTCGGCCTCTCCCTACTGCCTAATGAAAATAGCTGGGTTCAGTAGGAGATGCTTGCTACATTGCTGGCAGAAGCCACTTTCTTTGGAAATTTGCTTAAACCAATGTCCTTGGCTTTATTACCATTGCTGTGAAATTTTCAGCTTTAACAACTCAAGCATGAATGACCTATTTTGAACGTGACAGGCACTGCACTTCAGCTGTGTGAATAATTTATGAGCTGAGAGCGCTGTCATCACTCTGATAGTACAGCTCTCTCCTTTGCCTGGCTAATTATGGAGGGCAACGATGCCCCGTCCTGTTGTCACAGTTCCTACGCGAAGCCACCAGGGACTTGTGTGTGAGCAACGAAGGGAAGGGAAGGGAAGAGGGGAACTGAGCCAGGGCCTCCTCACTCCCACTGCTAAACAAAGACGTCTCCAAAGGGGATAGATTTCCACCTGAACCTCTGCAAAGTGAAGCTGTGCGGAGCCCTTGGGACGGATCTGATATCCAGCATCCTGATTTTGCATCACATGTGTGTTAGCTGGGAGAGGTGTGAGCTGTGAAAGGGACTTAGGAAGGAAAGAGATGCTAGATCTTGGAGTTAGTTAGGATTCCTAATGGTTCCAATCCTCCAGGACAAGAGCAGACATCTGGGTTCAGAGGTTCACTTTCCTATGAGAATGGAGGCATAGACGAGGGATGGGGGGTGTCTTAGTCCGAGTTTCTATTCCTGCACAAACATCATGACCAAGAAGCACTTGGGGAGGAAAGGGTTTATTCGGCTTACACTTCCATACAGCTGTTCATCACCAAAGGAAGTCAGGACTGGAACTCAAGCAGATCAGGAAGCAGGAGCTGATGCAGAAGCCATGGAGGGATGTGCCTTACTGGCTTGCTTCCCCTGGCTTGCTCAGCCTGCTCTCTTATAGTACCCAAGACTGCCAGCCCAGAGATGGCACCACCCACAAGGGGCCTTTCCCCCTTGATCACTAATTGAGAAAATAACCCACAGCTGGATCTCATGGAGGTACTTCCCCAACTGAAGCTCCTTTCTCTGTGATAACTCCAGCTGTGTCAAGTTGACACAAAACTAGCCAGTACAGGGGGATTGAGGGGAGGCAGGGGGAGCCTCAGTAGGCTCCTCTCTATGGCTTCCCCTGTGTCTTAAGCCATTTTGAGGTACTTCTAGCTCTCTCAAGCTGTGCTGGAGTAGTGACACCTCACTTAACTACGATGCGGCCAAATGGAAATCACACTTAAAAGTAAGATCCATGAAGACAGGAAGATTAGCCACTGCAGGTAAGGGTCTCATCATTAGGCTCCTGTCCCTATCATTCCTCCAAAATCCACCTCTGGCATTAAAGAGCTCAAATTCAGGCATTAGAAAGGACCTGGCCTTTGGGGAGAGCTCTGCCAAGCTGGATAAGGGATTAAACAAGATTACAAGGAACAACAGCTCTGGCTTGAAGTGGAAAAGAAGAGGAACGTCCATTTACAGCGAAGGGCCACCTGAGTGAGAAATAGTTAAAATATGAAAGATTAGAGAAGAGATCTTAAAGAGTTCTCTTTTTAAAGTAACAAGTGTATATTTTTTTTAATTGATCTCAGGTGCAAAGTACTTCAGAGAAGGTCACTCAGCAATCATTTTGGTCCCTAATCTTTTAGAGCCAGCCTTCCCCTGGAGAGGCTTGAGGGACTGGATTAACTGGTTATTCTTCCTACTAGTCAAATAACCCACAGAATGGGGCGGGGGGGAGCTTTGTATCCGTTGAAATACATGGCTGACAGGCAAATCCCATCTCTTATCTGTCTCTTTAGCTCTTCTTCTTATCTATGTGGATTTCACATAGTCCTCTGAAATCTCTCTCAGCTGATTCCAGGCTTTGTGCTCAACCCCACTCTGAGCTCCACCAACCTAGGCTGTTCTGTGCCAGTGGTTAAGGGTCTCTGTTACGTTACCCACACTCACGTGACTGCAATGGCCGAGGACGAATGGTGTCTCATCAGCCACTAGCATAGGCTTGCGGTTCCTCAGGCCTTCAAAGCACTGGGAAGGCTGGCCCCAGGATATGCCTATCTCAGCATCCACAGCAGTGGAATTGAGACAGGATATGCCTGTCTCAGCATCCTCAGCAGTGGGATTGACATAGGATATGCCTGTCTCAGCATCCTCAGCAGATGCGCAGAAGTGTGCCCCACCACACTGTGCTTCTTTACAAGGGTTCCTCAGACTGAACTTCGTTCCTCATGCCTTTGGAACAAGTACATCTAGCCAGCCCAGTAGGCAATTAATGAGTATCCACCAGGTAAGCCAACATTTGCAATAATCAGAAGTTTCATTTAATAAAGACATGAATCCCAGAGGTAGGGAGGATACAGGTGTTTAGGAACCAGTAACTGCATTATGGAAGAAGCAGATAAAGGCCATTCTCCACTGGGGTGGGAGGAGGTTACTCTTTATAAAGGGACAGACATAGCCAGCCCAAGATGACCTTATGAGGAAGAGTCTGGGATTCATACCTTGAAGGAGGCCATTCACGATGAGCCCCAGGGCAGAGAGAGGAGGGAGAGGAAGGAGACTAAGCAGGAAGTGGCCAAACTGAAAGTCTGGACTAACAGCATCCTTCTGGAAGCACTAAATGCGTCACCTTGGAGGAGTTGATGGTTTTCTTTTTACCGTGCCTCCGACGGCTCCATATAAGGAAGGGGCTTATTAAGAAGTAAAAGTTGATTTCCAACCTTAGAAACAAAAGTGCCTGCCTGCCTAGTTCTTAGCACTCTGCTTACAGATACCAATAGTTTCCAACCACTTCTACCTGCATTTTGCAATCATTTTTTATACCCATTTTGTTGTGTCCTAACACTTTTCAATTAAAAGTATATACTTCACTTTGTACCTCTTGGGATTCAGAACTGAAAAGAATTGTCAATTTAACATACTGCCGAAATCATTGTCAGTCTTTATTGCTGGTTCCAAAAATGAGATCTGAGGACCCTTGAGGTTCTGCAACAGCCTCAATGTGTGTGTGTGTGTGTGTGTGTGTGTGTGTGTGTTTGCATGAGTGCATGTATATGTGCGTGTGTGCATGCATGTTCTCTCCAGACCATGCACATGTGAAGGCCAGAGGTTAATAACTTTCTTCCTCTCTTCCTCTCCTTATTTTTAAGACACAGGCTCTCACTGAACCCGTAGCTCAGTGCTTCAGATAGCCTAGCTGACCAGTGAGTCCCAGGATCCACCTGTCTCTGCCTCCTAAGCACTGGGGTTACAGGGGTGCACTGCTGCATCTAGATTTTACATGTGCTAGAATCCAAATTCACTCCCTCGCCTTTGCATAGCAAGCATTTACTCGCCGAGTCACCTCCATAGTTCCTGTCTATTTGTTTATTTTTTGAGATAGCTCTGGCTAGCTGGAAACTCCAGTGTGACTTTAAACTTATGGAAATCCACCTGCCTTGCCCTCCTGTGTACTGTGTGCACACCCCCATGCTTGGCTTCAGTATTATGAAAAAGCATAAAAATGGTCGAATGATCTTGGGACCATTACACTGTACTTTTTTAAATGCTAAAGGATTCTCTTAGAAAGTAGAGAAGGATAGAATATTGGTCAAGATTGTGCTATGTAATACAAGATTTTATATATATATAATTTACAAGAAAAAGACCTCAAGGTGTTATGTAATAATCATGTATAAGAAATATGATGTAAGCTGGGCGTGGTGGCGCACGCCTTTAATCCCAGCACTCGGGAGGCAGAGCCAGGCGGATTTCTGAGTTCTAGGCCAGCCTGGTCTACAGAGTGAGTTCCAGGACAGCCAGGGCTATACAGAGAAACCCTGTCTCGAAAAAAACAAAAAAAAACAAAAAAAAAAAAAAAAGAAATATGATGTAAAGTTTCTGAAGAGGAAATTTTTGTACTTGAAGCACATTTTCTTCCCCATCAGCTCTGAGCATCCAGTTGTTTGCACCTCTGAAGCCTTCTAGTCACTCAGTGCAGAAGCTAGACCTGTAGATGGGGCTTAGGCTTAGGGTCATTTGCCTGAACTCATTGGCCTGGTTTCTGTACCTTTGAGCAACTTGTTTCTGGGACATACTAAAAATGACAACAGCGTTGACCAAGAATGTTCCCATTGCAAAAGCAAATTCGTGTGACAATGGGAAGGAAATGCCTGAGTATCTGTTTCTGTGAGGACCTTATCAGAGAGACCAGACATGTATAGGAGGTCTGGCTCCCTGCGGTTCCATTAGTGATGACACTTCTAGCTGCTCCAGTGCCCATAAATGCTGGCTGGGGGTGGGGGTGGGGCTCTTCAGGGGAAGATGGCAGAAGCCAGCCCGGAAGCACATGCTCACCTTCCTCACTAAGCTGATTGACTCCCCTTCCTCTAGACACCTTAATGCTAATACGGAGCTTATTACACTTTTCGTGGCACAAAGCATAGCTCCCGACACACAGCTTATTGATAGTGAGAAGTGTGCTAACTGGCTCTCCCAGAAGGCAAGGATATGCATGGATCTGTGTTCAGGGTACAGAGCTCCTATTTAAAAAAAAAAAAAAAGATCAATGTCATGTTTCCATCATGGCTGGAACAGGGCTTTCACAACCAGGGGCGATTTTAGAGACAAGCCTCAATAGTAGGAGGAAGTGTGATAGACAGAGAATCAGTTAAGAATTTCTAGGCAATGGATTGGCCTGAGCAAAACAACAGAAAAAAACAAAAACAAAAAAAAACAAAAACAGGAAGTGTGGTGACCTGGCTATCCAGACCCTTCATATGGCAGATGAGACATGGAGGCCAAGATTGGCAAAGTTCCTCCTCAGCAGCATGGAGACAGAACTAAAGTCTCTGAACTTCAAATCCTTCTAAGGACTGCCTGCTGCCTGTGAAGGTGACAGCAAGGTGGGGACTCATCTGGGAAGGCTTCTGAAACCACACCCCTGATGCCTCAGGAGGTTGTGTGATAAAGGAGTTCAAGAGTCTCAGAACCAAAGACAGGCATGGTGCGCACCTTTAATCCCAGCACTCAGAAGACAGAGGCAGGAAGATCTCTGAGTTCAAGGCCAGCCTAGTCTATAAATTGAGTTCCAGGACAGTCAGGGAAACCCTGTCTCAACAAAACAAAACAGTGTCAGACCCAGGGCTGGGATTGTGGCTTACCTAGCTAGTATTCTTGCATAGCATTCATGAAGCCCTGCATTCAAACCCCAGCACTTCATAAAATGTGCATGATAGCCCATGCCCGTAGTTCTAGTACTCAGGAGGTAGAAGCAGGAGGACCAGAAGTTCAAGGTCAGGTTTGGGAATATTGGAAATTCAAGGCCAATTTGGACTACTTGAGTGAGAACCTATCTCAACTAAAGTAAAAATCTCAAAACCAGCAGCATTTCAAGCTACCCCATAGCCAAGCACTGGGACGGCTGAATGTCTCTAAGGGAAGGTCATGTGATTAGAGACAGACCGTCAACATGAGGTCCTGAACTCTGCTCCTCTCATGGACGTGAGGCATCCCAGTTAGGAAGGAAGCCTAGATCTCAGGCTAGATCTGATCACCTCTCCATGAACTGTCAACAAAGGCCAGGAGTAGACGCCAGAAGTCACCAGTGTCCTAGGCACAAGATACACAGAGAACTTAAGCACTGAAGGATCTAATAGATCCCAGTGAGAGCATCAGCTTCTCTTGGCCATGCCAGGCATTCCTCCGGCACATGCCGAGCTCTGACTTACAGAGCTGGAGTTCTAAATTGGGAAATCAAATCAAGCTTTGGATGCTTTCCTTGTTTCTTCTGATGAACGGTGTATGTATCAATCTCCACCAGGCTCACTGGGTTGATTCTGTTAGCCAAACATCGGCTCAAAAATTCTCCGGAAGGAGAATGACACAGCCTTACTGTTTCGGAAAGGGAAACTCGTCGGTACTGCTGAAGTTAAAACACAGTTTCGCACTACCAAAAATAAAGCCGTTCCCATAGCACCCGGAGCACTTCCTCTTTCCTATGGCACACCTCACTTACTCATCTCCAAGACCACCCGACCAAGCAGGTAGAGTGGCTGCAGTGGCCTTCCCCAGCCCACTACCTGATACTGCCCTCACCCAACGGTCCACTGATAGTAGCTGCCATTATTATTTCTGAGTATTCTTGATGAGAAATGACATGAGGGGGCGGGCTGAACTGTGCTCTAAGGAACCATTCTTTTCTTTTTTTTTAAGTCAACAAGTTTTTACTTAAGGGATTTTGCATGTCACTCTCTCGCTGCCTATTGAGGTCACTTGGCTCCTTCAAAGCAGAATACAACATTTTAAGACAGCCCTGTTCTAAAAGCACTGATACTCAATCCAGGCACGCAGTCAGCCCACATCTCTCCCGCTTGAGCTTCTTCTGTTTCCACGTGAGTGGAGAACATATTCATGAATTCAGAGTTCTCCATCTGAGAAAACAGAGACACCCATGACAGTGTGACAGTGCTAAGTGGTGACGGTATCCGTGTCAAGGCTCCTACTTTGAACGTGAAGCCTGGAGTTGAAGGCACAAGTCTTATTATGAATGGATGAAGCTTGTTTGGTTTGCTTTGTTTTACCAATATAGCATTGGCACAACCTACATACAGATCTGGGCGCAATATCATAGGAATGAGTGTCATGTAGATTCCTTCATGTTAAGAGAAGTGGAGTCTCAGAAACTGAGGGGGCAGATCATTTATCCTAAAGTGGACCATAAAGCAAATTGCTTCAGGAACCATTCCTTTCTGCCGGCATGAGGAAATGCAACTGTCTCCTAGTGAGGAGGTCCCCGTAGTACCCCTGCCTCCGTGAACACAACAGATCTGTGCTTCATTTTTCCCCTGGGTAAAGTCACAAGAATGCTGGTGGATAGGAATGCTCTGCTCAGAGAAGTTTAGAGAAGATAAGAATTCTTCTTATCACCAGTAAATACACCACAAAAAGAAAGTAGGAGTAAGGAGAAATCCACCCCTTCAAGAATGGGGACTCTGGGGCTGGTGAGATGGCTCAGCGGGTAAGAGCACCCGACTGCTCTTCCGAAGGTGATAAGTTCAAATCCCAGCATCCACATGGTGGCTCACAACCATCCATAACGAGATCTGGTGCCCTCTTCTGGAGTGTCTGAAGACAGCTACAGTGTACTTACATATAATAAATAAAATAAATCTTTAATAAAAAAAAAAAAAAAAGAATGGGGACTCTGGAGATCTCAGCAGAGACAGTGGGGTGAAGATGCCTGCTGTAGCGCTTTGGATTGAGATACCTGGCTTCTGGTGTGTGCTCTTAATTTGGTTGCCCTATTGGAAAAATCATTCAACTTCTCTGGCATATGAACCACAGGGCCCCATCAGGAACGAATTCTGTCTCGTTAGAGCTATGATGCTGCGTCCATCCATAACTCATGCTCTTACCTGCTGTCTGAGGATGATTTGTGCTAGGACCCATGGTGGCTACAAAGTCATCCAGGACAGATCCCAGTCCAAAGAGGAAACTGACCTGTGTTCAGGATTCACCCTTCCATCATCTACACACTGGCTGGGGAGCCAGCTGAAAGTGGCACCTTGCTCAACCCACTTCCTATTTATTTGCAATTTCGGTTCTGACCCAGGTTGAGGAGTTGAATGTCCCCAAGCTAAAGCTAAACACAATACCTTGGGGACTCCCATGATGCAGTGCTCACTCTTTTAGCCTCTTTTTCCAGAGCCCAGGAAATATAACACTGTTTGGAACAATCCCACTTCAGTACCTGCAATATTATTCAAGGTAGAGAGAGGTTCTAGGCATCTTGAGATCTGACTGTTAGGAAGTTCAGAAGTGACAGGACAGGAAAGGGACAAGGGGCCGGAGGGAACGAAGATAGACGGGGGCTTTTAACTAAGTGTGAATAAATGGATGCTGCTATCTGGATGTGGGCAAAGGCTCCTCCAGTCGGAGATAAGCCAGGCTTGACAAGAGAAAGGAAATGATTGAAGACTCAGGAACTGCTTCCGAATGCAGTTATCCATCTTCCATCTGATAGGCCTGGGACACAGTGGGTAAGGCAGAAATGGTCCCTGCCCCATGAGCTCACAGATTAGTGACAACCAAAGGATGGTGAGAGCTTTGGAAGACAAGTGGAGATGGTAAAGATCACTGGGGACATGGATGTACTAAAGATGCCAGTGGTCGGTGATGACCCAGGAAAAGGCTGCAAAAATTTGAGGAACCGGAGAAAGGCTCTGGAGATAACGGAGATCTATAAAGGGTTGGCTCACCAGAATCTTGTTAGCAGTGGTGCTGAGGTTGTCTTTCTTGTTGCTATGATCAAATACCTGGCTCTATCCGAGAGGATACTGACCATCACGGCCAGGAAGTGCTAGTGGCAAGTACCTTCTCTCCTTGTATTGGGACCAGAGCCCCAGCCCAGGAATGGAAGATGCTGTCCACACATAAGGTCGGCCTTTCCACTTCAATTAACTTATCTAGAGAACCCTTTACAGACTGGTCCAAGGGTCTACTGCCTAGGTGAGTTTAGATCCTACCAACCTGATGGTGAAGATTAGCCATCACCAGCAGTGTGGACTTTGGGTTTTATTCTGTATTCCATATAAGGAACTGAAGCAGGATTTAAAGCCACAGAAGAGTCACATTGTGGTTTACAGTTTTTTAAAAGGCCACTGCTTCTGCAATGTAGATAGACTATTGTCTATCACTGCCTAAGAAATCAATATACAGTGCTTTAAAAGAACACACAGCATTAACTCACAATTTCCACTCGTCAGGAATCCAGGCCCGGCTTTGCTGTGTCCTCCAAAGGATGGCTGCCATGAAGAATGTCTCCCCAACAAGCCATGTCTCTTTTTTGCATGTGCATCTAGAGTTGATTAAGCTGGATCATCTTGGACAAGTTAGACTAACTCTCTGTAACCTTAGTTTGCCCGTCTATGAAATAGGGATCAAAATACTGAAAGATTATAGCCAGGTGTAAACAGTCTAATGTCAGGGGATAAGAAGACCACCATAAACTTATGTTTAGTTCTGTACGGATTGATGCGTTAGGGACTTGTGTGTTGAGCAGAACACCCATGAAGAAGCACACAGAGAGCTTGCCCTCTGTGTGCTAAGCTGTCAGGCCATGTAATCAATGCTTTCTGCCTAGGAAGGAATATCCTCATGGGAAGGTGGCTTGCTGATGGGGAGTGTGTTGAGTTGAGAGAAGGATGTTGGAGAATACAGTTGGAAAGGGTAGACTGTCTGCGCTCCTCTCAAGCCATGACTTCATGGCCCACATGAGAGACCTGTCCAGCACTTCTCCTTGGGTGATCCCTGAAATCTGGCGGTATCCTTAGGTGGAGTGTGACTTGGCTATTTGTGTTTTCCAGGTCTAAGGATGTCTGAGTTTCCTGGTGCTTCCATAGACTCCTCTCCTACCTAGCCTTTGTTGGTCAAGGTTTATACTTCTTGATTCTAATATTCTCACAGAGTGACTAGATCTCAGCTTGGGATGTGATGGACGAATTTGTGGGACACTTTGATTTTTTACATATTGTAAATACACAATTGTATGAATAAGACAGTTTCACAGAGGAGGAAACTGAGGCCTGGAAGATTGCCTACCTAAGGATGGACGCAGAATCCACTCTTGGGCTCCAGGTCCTTAGAACACCCAATCTCATACTCCTCACTCACACACAGATTTTTTTTTTTTTAATTGGAGCCAGGGTCTCATATAATAGCCTAGTTACCAATGCTGACCTGGGATTTACTATATGTAACCCAGGCTGGCAGTCTTCCTGCCTTAGCCTCTTGAGTGCCACCACACTCAGCTTCAAAAGGCCCCTTTTATGGAATGTTTCTGTCTGTTAGACCCACCTACATTTTAAAGCTTTATGCATAATTCAAGTTCACACCAAAAGAGGTTTCAAAGCCAAACAAACGTCCCAATCAGTGAAACCTCTATCAAAACAAGCCCTGGGTACTTGTACCCAGAGGCCCTCTCCAACCGGGCTTTTCATTATAACTCCTGCCTTGAGCCTTGAACTTCACTCCCCACCACTGCACACAACCTTCCCCCATCTCATCATTTGCAATGCACTGCCCTTTTTGAGATCCCCAAAGGGCTGGCTGCACAGACACTCTTGTCTCAGCTTAGATCTCCTCTAATGCTCCGTGTCGGCTGTTCTCACTCAACTCCCCTGCGGCGGAGTCCTCCTAAACTGCGCCACAAGCTAGTGTCCCAGAGCCTGGCGTGCAGGCAGACGATCAGCTGGAGGCAAGCACCCAAGCACAGCCTGAAGGAGTCGGGCTGAAGGGACCATCAAGCAGCTGTCTCCACCCGCCCTCCTCCCTCGCCCCCCCCCGCACCGGTGACGCGCCAACCCCCGCGTGCGCGCCTCCCCACCGCCCTCTCCGCTGCCGCGCTCGCTCAGCGCTCTGGCCCCGCAACTTCACCCGGCTTGGCAGCAGCTGGTGCGACGCCGGAGCGCTGGGGCCACGACTGTTACCCTCGGCCCTTTCCTTGTTGGCTGGGAGGAACGATCACCGGTTGTCCGCGGAGCCGGAGGTGCACGGCAGCGAGGGGCGGTGCGTGGGTGCCGAGGTGGTACATGCCACCCGGTACTAAGCGTCTCCGGGCACTAGGAGCGTTCTCGGCAGGTAGGTGCATGCGCCTCTTAAAGACATTCTCTGCGGCTGATTTTGGTTTCCACCGGTATGAGGTGGGTGTATGGAGGAGTGTCCTGGGCTTGAATGAGCCTGGCATATTAAGAAGAACCCTTGGGTGTCCGGGCTTCCTTGATCCTAGCGAATCCGGGGAGCCTGATGTGGGCTGGGTACGAGAAGGGAAGTTGCTAAGGGAGAGGGGTCGTGCACTTAGAGCAGGCAGACCCAAAGGATGTTCCGCACTGTGGAAGGACCGATTAAGAAGGCTAGAGAAGCCTGTGGCACTACCTAAGGTAGGGGCTTGTCAGGGATAGGGGATCCCGCGAGTGAGATCGTGGGTGAACCTTGGCTACCGAAAGACTTCCGGGCACCCAGCAGCGATGGGTGATCTAGCTCAGAGGAAGGATAGCAATTTCCAAGGGCTTCGTGTGCCTCCAGACTGAGCAATTGAGCTTGGCTGGGACCCAGCTGCTCCAAATTGGCCACGTGAAACCGGTGAGAATGGGGAAGAGGGCAAACCAGAAGAAATGTGTTGTTTTTGATGCCAACCTGTGTTTGGAAAGACTGGGGTGCGGGGTCACACTTGGGAGACACTCCAGCCCTAGCAGGTGTCTGTGATAGAACGTGCGGGAGCGTTGGGGGGGGGGGCAATTTCTGTAGTACTCCCTCAGGCTATTTATTACCTCATAGCTCCTTCCCACAGTTTCGTGAATAGGGATGCAGACCCCTCGCTGTAGAAGAGGGCAAGCATTGGAATTCGCTAAGCAGAGCCATTCAGGTGTGAGAATGACAGGACTGTGGACAGTCACAGCTCCTGAGTGAGAAAACAGGACAAAATTCTAGAGAAGCTGGCGGTGTTTTTTGTGGAGTGGGGGTGGGGCAGAGTGGGATCCACAGCCCATGGGCTCTGGTCTAGGGGACACCTATATGTTGCATGAGTGACTGTGAAGATATGTCAACACTTCAGCTGGGGGAACAATGTGATTGTCTTTAAAACACACACACACACCAGGCTGCCTTTCCTCTCAGCTCCCCTTGCAAATATGAGCACCCGCCCATTGTTTCCTGACATAGTCATTTCTTCCTTCTTTTGCTTTGTTATTTTTGATGTTGGTTGGTTGGTTGGTTTTGTTTTGTTTTGTTTTGGGAGAGCTTTCTGGGTCAAGTTTGCCTCACTCCTCCTTGCCACCCTCACCCAGTATTCCTACTAGCCTACTTCTCTTAGAGCAGACTCTGAGAGTCCCATTCATAAGGTTTAGCTCCACTAGAGCCTTCTATCTGCTGTTACAGCAAGAGAGGTCAGGGCACAACTCCTGCAAAGAACCAGCACCCTCAATGCAATCTCCAGCAATTACCTATGAAGTAGGCCCCCTCGCTCTGTGGGAATGAATCTTAGGGCAGGGAGGGGGCAGTTGTCTACTCAGTCCAACCTCCAACATCAGAGCTCCTGCTGACGTCCCAAGAGTGGAGATCCAGCCACAAGGTGGCCTTTGCCCTAGAAGTTAATGCGTTTGCCTGTCTAAAAGCTGACTGCACCCAACCATCTGAAAAAGAACACTGGAGAATCTGTTTAGTCAAAACAGCGCATGTGTTGCTTATCCAAAAGCCCCCTGATGGGTGTTGTTGCTCTCTTCCTCTGACACTCTGATATGAGATGTTTTCACTTGGAATATTTTGTCCTCAATATAAATATAGAGACTGCCAAACCCGAGAGAGAGAGAGAGAGAGAGACAGAGAGAGAGAGAGAGAGAGAGAGAGAGAGAGAAAGAGAGAGAGCTGTTAGCCAGAGGACTTGCCTGGAAGCCTGATTAACCAAAACACAGGTTCTCTGACTCCTTTCCTTTTGTTGGTTACAAAGTAGAGCTATTTCCAGCAGAGAAGGGACTTGTCCCCTTTCAGGGGTGAAGTGTCCCAAGGAGGAGGATTTTTATGCCTATTGTTTGGATCTGGGGAACAACAGCTTTATAAGTGCTCAGGCTTTGGAATGGGGTCATGACAGGCGTGCTGACTAAATCTTCTTTCACTAACAAGAAACTATCCCCATAAGGATATACCCTAGGACTCAGCTACATTATCAACCACGTGCCTCCTTCTAAATGAACCCAACCACTTCTGTTATTCTTTGTCCCTCCCTCCTTCCCTTCCTGCCCCTCCCCCATTCTCTGTGTGAGTGTGTGTGTGTGTTCAGGTGTCTTCTATCAGTCTTCACTCACCTTATTATTTAAGACTGTCTCACCGAACCTGGAGCTCATCAATTCAAGTTTAAGTGGCCGAGAGCTCTAGGGATTTCCCAGTCCCTGCTTCCTTGGCCCCAAGATTATAGGTATGCACTGCCATGTCCAGCTGTACTGGGCATCAAATTGAGGTTCCCATGCTCGTGTGACAAGTACTTTACTGAATAAGCCATGTCCCCAGTCCCTCTTGTTACATTTTGAGCTCATTTTATTACATCCCACTTCTGTTAAGAGGACCCCCAACAGAGAAGGGTAGCTATAGAGAGTAGACAATATACCCTTCAGATTTCATGGTTAATGATCAGAGCTTTCTTACAATGGTCCTCCGGGGTTAAAGAGTTTACAAACAAGTGCTTTATTCTAACATCAGTGCACTCAAGGGCTGGAAAAAATTAAAATGCAGTTTTATTTTTATTCTGAAAAGAAGCAACAAGTCTGAAACCAGCCTCTTGCTTTCCTTGAGAGGAAGTACGAGTGGAAGTGAAAGTCATTTAATCTGCACAATGGGTGATCCCCGGGCAATGGCAGACTTGGCTTTCCATCTGGGCTTCCCGTGCCTGGTTCCGAGCAGGGGCTTCATGCTTGCAAACAGATCTTTTACCAGGGTTACTCTCATCTACCAAGAAAAGCTCCTGGATGGTGGGGGTTGGGGATAGGGGCATACTGCTTGTGTTTGAGGCCATTCAACCAGAAAAGAATACCAACTGAAATCAGACAATGGGTCAAGGGAGTTGGGTGGGGGTGTGGGGAGGAGCTACAGATAGGCAAGCAATTGGTTCCACAAAGGCAGACCTCAGTGTGGAATAGAGTCTTCCATCAGCCCTCATGTAAACAGCCCACAATGGGACTACTGGGAAGATGTGTTCAGAAAGGGGAAAGGATTATAAATCTGCACCTCTATATCCCAGCAGAGCCCTGCTGTGAGCTTCATTCCTCTAAGATGTCATATTGTATTCACTTTCTCCAGGCAGCATCCTTCCTGTGAAAACCTTGTTGTAATAGGCATGGGAGCCTTCTTGGGTATGGGAGCATTCACAGGGACTCCACAGAATGGTCCATTCCATATCCTGCATGAACTAATTCAGAAATACCCACTATTTTTGGTCCTCCTTGTGTGCCTCCCCTCTGAAGCCACAGGCTTCCTCTCTGGGCTAACGGTCTAGGTCTTTGTTTGGTTGATTTGGTCAAGTAAGCTTATCCCTTGCTTACTTTAGATTGGAAACATTCCCTGGAAATAATAGGTGTTTTTCTGAGTGTGGCGGCTATCTAGTCAGGATTTGTTAGTCATGGGTCCTCGAGAGGTTTCCTCCTTCTAAGGAAGCCCAGACTGCCTTGAAGAGAGAAAGCTGGTCCAGCTTATTTTATTGTTCTTTGTTTATAAGATACTGAGGGGGGGGTACTGAATGCTTTTATGTTCATTACACTAATGAAAAAGGAAATTGAAATTTTTTTCACAGTGAAAGAAAATGAGATGCAGTATTTTTATGTTTTCTTCCATAAGACCAACTTGAGCTCCTAGCCAGAGCAAGAAGCAAGCCTTAAACAAAGGGAATGGTTTATCGTATTCTTTTAAGACAGTGTACAGATTTTACACTATTCTAAAATACATATAAAAGAATTGATTACCAATCACTTTTAATTCTGAAGTGGATTTTTAATGTCCATTGTTAAGTAATGTGGGGTAATACTACTTTCTCTTTTCCTCCTGCTTATGCATGTGTTCCCTGAGCCAGTTCTTGCGATCTTTGCCAGAGTGAGATTTCTCCTTCATAGTAAAAGCATAAAATATGAATTATAACTTCCGGGAAGTTCAATCCAGCAGAGAAGAAGGAAGAGGCAACTAGATGATGACATAGCTTGGTTAGTCCTATGTGTTAGTCAGTTCTTTGTCATAATAGCAAAATACCTGATACAGGGTGCTTAGGAAGTAAGGAGAGACTTATGTATCTAGCTCACGGTTTGGATGGTGTTATAGCGGCCTGGTGAGAGCCACCTCTTGCCTGCAACACATCCTAGCAGGTAACTATTAAATGAGCAAGTATTAAGCAAATAAAGACATCTTAAACCAGGGACAGGGAGAGACTAGAATCCCACACTCCCTTCAGAGAGTATGCTCCCAGTTAGCCTGGGGATCAATTCCACCACTTTCCAATACTTCCATTGTGCGACTCTTGGAAGACATGGGAGCCACACTTAAAGCACAGCCCTGCATTTACACATGCTATCGTGAGATCATTGTCAATACTGAACACACCCCTTCACTCAGAAGCATTTGGGGTTTGGACAGTACGAGGATGATCACCCCAGGCAAAGAGCTAAGGTAGATCAGAGAGCGCTATGCCTTTTAGGAGGGGTGAGTAGAGGGGGGAAGAGAAACTACCAGATAAAAAAGACCAGTGGGCTCGAGGGCTCAGAGGGGCTGTTTGGCTTCTTCCTGTGCCCCTGTGGTTTGTGCCTGGCCAAGAGAAGACCTCGACTCCTGATCAACAACTTGTGAACCAGAATTTAAGAGCAGGAACCTAAAAGAAGATAGTGAAGATCAGGGCATAGAGAGGACAAGCCTGGCTCGGAAGGTCACCCGTGAAGGTCACCTAGGAACAGTAGTGAAATAAGCTGTTGCTAATGATAGTCACATCAGAGAAAGATTGGCCATGGCCAAACTACAAAGCACCTAAATACACACAGTGTCTTGTAACAGTTTCTTGTGTTTGTGCTTCCTTTTGGGCTTAATGTTACTGGCTTTCCCTTGAAGCCCTGGAAGAGCTCTCTTCCTTCACAAGCTGATTGTTCTGGAAGGAACCTAAGAAACAATGAGTACATTCTCTTCAGCTTGTCTGTGTCGTGCTTCATTTACCCTTCAGGAGGGCAAGGGCAGAAGGAGACAGAGCAATGGGGATCGATACACAGTCCAGGACAGGTTCCTGGATCTAGACCAACTCCCAGGAGAGTATTCCTCACATGGCATTGGATTTCTTTGCTCTTTGCAACACATCAAGTTCAAGAATAACCTTGACCTTAACTGTTTCCCTTCCAGCGCTAGGGGCCCTGCTGAAAGACAGGCTCAAGGCTGATCCTTGAAGGGTAAAACCACACCAATACTATTAGTTCAGAAGGTAGCATTGGCCATGTGGATATGACCCATGTTCTTCATTGGCTGTAATCTAACTTAAACTTGTCTTAGTGAGGCTTCATTCTTGGGGACAACTGAGACTTGGAAAAGAAAAGGAGAGGTGGATCTCAGGTGACAGACAGCACCCAGGGAATCCAGCATTCACCAGGCTTCAGTTGCGGAGAGGAGAAAGGACAGGGAGTCAAGATGGCTTGCAAAATTATGTGCTACACTGAAGAAGGCTAAGCATGCACACACAGGTTATGCTTTGTAAACCGCATTCGTAACTGAACTATAAATGTCCCTACTGTCTGATTTAGTATTCAGAAGCTGCCTGATGAATTGAGAAGCTATTGGCATGGCCAAGAAACAACTAAACAACTACCAGGAAGCTACTGCAGGGAAAACCAAGTACTTAGTACGGTGGCTCATCTAGGTGTCTCTCTCTCTCTCTCTCTCTCTCTCTCTCTCAGTCCATGCCAAATCTCTAAGACCTAAAAATCCGATTTCCTTTATGACAAAGGAGACTTTGCTCTTATGATTATGTCAAGGATTTAGCAGTATCCTAGATTACCTACCACCTGGGCCCAGTCTAGTAAATTTCGTCCTTAAAAGCAAGGGAAACAAATGGCTCTTTGAAAGGACCGTCAGAGCCAAAGAAAGTTATCGCCTTTGAAGTTGAGGGACAGAGACCTGGGAGAAGGAATGTTGGAATCTAGAAGAAATAAGGAAACAGGTTTTCCTATAAAGGCTCCAGAAGGAAACATAGGCTTGTGGTTTTCCAGACTTGTATCTTGTAAGACCTATTTCAGATCTCAGTCTGCTAGAGCTATAAGCTCATAAGTGAGTTTTGGTGTTTGATACCACTAGCTTTATGGTCATTCATTACAAACGGCCATTGAAAAGCAACACTTTCACCCTCCCACTCACAGCTGCCTTCAGAGCTCAGGAGAGTCTGAGGGAGGCTCCTCCTCCTTGGGGGTGGGGTGGAGCTAGCTGTAGAGGATTCTGGAAAATGGTATTTCAATACAAGGAGGCACCCTTAAGGCAGTAGCCAATGTGACATTGAAACACCAAGAGAGCATAACCCCTGCAGCTGCCACAGGAAGTCATGAGGCTTTAAAGGGCCACAGGTGGATGTGTCCAACACCCTCACGGTCCTTCTGTGAGGGATGGTAGCATTTGGCAGAACAGAAATGGATGCCTGAGTTTTTAGGTGGTTTAACAAATGTTGCTATGTCATGAAGATACAACAGGGAGAGGGGAGGAAGGAGGCTTTGAATAGCTGCCCACTTCAGCTTGGTAGAAGTTATTGTCCAGAGAGTGAGCACACTGCAGAAGAGCAACATTATAAGAGCCAAGTGCTGACTTACTGTAGCTCTACCCCGAGCCACACATTGCAATGTTGGCCTCAGCATTCTCTTCTTTCCCATGTGATCTTCCTATAAGGGAGACTCTGATCCCCCTCCAATGGAGAGATGAAGGTCTGTGTCTGTTCCTTCAAAACTGCAACGTTCCTGATCAATAGAGAGTATGACCTATTGGGTATCTGTTATTGTTACTGCTGTTATGGTCGTCGTCGTTGTCATCACCATCGTTGTTGCCGCCTGATGGATGCCTCACTGAGCAGCCCAGGGTAGCATAGAACTTGTTCAGGGCCTTGAACTCACAGTTATCCTGCCACCCACCAGCTGGAAGAACAGGAATATACTGGTAGGCCTGGTTTAAGAACATGTCTTTGGGCTGGAGAGATGGCTCAGTGGTTAAGAGCACTGTCTGCTCTTAACCAGACAGAGGTCATAAGTTCAATTCCCAGCAACCACATAGTGGCTCACAAACTTCTGTAATTGGATCTGAAGCCGTCTTCTGGTGTGTCAGTGACAGGATTCTCATATAACATTAAATAAATAAATAAATAAATAAATAAATAAATAAATATTTTTTTTAAAAAGAATATATCTTATAAGCCCAGATCACACAATGTAATTTTATTTGTTTGTTTCTTGACAGAGTTTCTTACTTACTATATAGCCCAGGTTGGCCTTGAGCTTACAATGTAGCCTGGTGGCCTCAAACTTGTGGCAGACCTCCTATTCCAGTCTCCTATTTGCTTTAGGATGTGTGTGTGTGTGTGTATGTGTGTGTGTGTGTGTGTATGTGTGTGTGTGTGTGTGTGTGTGTGTGTGTGTGTGTGTATGTACATGCAAACATATATGTGGAAGTAAATGTAGAGGCCAGAGGTCAGTGTCAGGAGTCTCCCTCATCACTTCTCCAGCTTTTGTTTTTGAGACAGGGTCTTGCACTGCCCTGGCACTCACTACTGAGATGAACTACCTGGCTTACAAGATCAGGGATCTTCCTGTCTCTCCCTCCTCATTGCTTAGATTACAGGCACAAGATGCTACACGTGAGAGGGCTAGGGATCTGGACCCAGGTCTTCATTCTTGAAGGGCAAACACTTTCCTAACTGAATCATCTCCCCAGTTCTTTCTGTCATTCTCCTAAACATAGAACAACCCAGTGATGTAATATCAATGCTTCCAGTCTCACAAATTAAAAAGTATAGACCACATGTAGTGGTCCATACACATAATCCCAGTATTTAGCATCGAAACAGTGGTTCAGGAGCCTAAGGTTGTCCTCAGCTACTGAGGGTGTTGGATGCTAGCTGAGGATATATGAGACCCAGTCTCAAAAGAAAAATAGAAGGTAAACTGTCTAGACCAAAATGTGAATGTCCGTGTGTAGAGAAAGGTGGGTGAGCGCTGACTCTTAACTGCTGCCTGGGCTCTCTCCACCTAGGCCTGCCCACAGCACTACCCTGGGCTGTGAAAGCCTGCCTGGGCTTGAACGAGGAGGCTGATATCTTCTGCCTGCCCTTCCTACTTAATAACTCAACTATGGCCAAACGTCAGGGTGGGTCTGAAGTGACTATCTTCTATCTGATGCTCTCAGAGTTCTCTGTTCCATGAACGATAGAGGAAGAAGGGTCAGAACTGTTCCTATTCAGGCTCCCCGGACGTTTCAAAAAAAAAAAAAAAAAAAGTTGGTCTCTTGAATCATGTCATCTTGCTCCTTGCCCTAAAATAGGACACCAATGACACATGGTGTTCTTTCCTTTGAGGGTCACTTTCTTTTTTGGGATCTTCAGTGTGTGTTTCTCCACAGTGAGATGTTTTCCAAAGTTTCCTTATTTATTTATCCATCCATTCATTCATTTATTTTTATTTATTTCTTTACTTACTTATTTTTCTTTCTGCTGCAAAAGTGTCTCTTCCCTGCTAATGGAAGAAAATAGTCCTAGAAGAAGCTAAAGGGCAGTATCAAGCTGTTTCTCTAAGTGTGAAGATGGTCGTCAGGCTGGAAACTAAGTGCGAAACGGAGCAAGAGGGACAGCAAGGGGGACAGCAAGGGGGACAGCAAGAGGGACAGCAAGGGGGACAGCAGTGCCTCCTGCAGGAGACTGACTGGTCTCACTCCTTATTGATCTACCTGGAGAGAATAAGTAAGACTAAACCATGCAAAATTTCATTTAAAAATACTTTATGTAGTATGTGTGTTGGAGGGTACATTAATGAGCACTGGAGAGGTAGAAGATGCCCCCCGTAGCTGGAGGTACAGGCTGTTGTGAGCCACCCCAGGTGGTGCTGCGAACCTCTGTTCTTCTGCAAGAGCACTGTGCACTCCCAACTGCTGGGTCACCTCCCTAGTACCCATGTAAGTTCCTAGATACAAAAGAAGAAGGGAAAAAAGCCATTCAAGTTGCAGAGGTGGTAGGACTGCATCAGATCTGACGTTCAGCTTGGACTATGTAGCAAAACCTTGTCTTTAATACACTATGCACCCCCCCCCGAAAGAAAGATGGGGAGGGGAGAGGGGAAAGACACACGAAGAAAAAAAGAGAAAAAGAAGCAATAAATACAAATTTGAGTGACAGCTTTGTGAATATATATATATCATGTTGAATGTTGACATAAATCTTCCATGTTGAAACAGCCAATCTCCCTTGGTCTAGCAAACTTTATATGCTCCAGTACAGGGGAATGCCAGGGCCAAGAAGTGGGAGTGAGTGGGTAGGGGAGCAAGGTGGGGGGAGGGTATAGGGGACTTTTGGGATAGCATTTGAAATGTAAAGGAAGAAAATAGCTAATTAAAAAATTAAAAAAAAAAAAAGAAACAGCCAATCTAAATAAAAAAAACTAATCTATAATACCAATAATAATATAGCTTTTGTTCAAAAGCATTTCTTATGCCCCAGATATGTGTAGCTCACCAAGTTTTTGTGATAACCTGTAAGAATTAATTGCACCATCTCATAGATGATAAAATTGTGGCACAAAAACCATTAAAATGCAGGCGGCCCAGCTTTAAAATCTAGGCCAGGTGGGATCCAAGTCCAGGTGATGGCAATGAATATAAATACACAGAGACTCCCAAAGCAGAGCTACAGTTCCCACAGCAACCAGCAGTCAGCCGCAAGCTGAGAAAGCCAGAGTTCTCCCACGTAACTCAGCTGGGTTGTGGCTGCTGGGTCTTTGGCTTGGCAACTAAAATCTCAGACCGTCCATGTGGGCTGAGGTTTTCTGTTGATAGTGAGACAATTAACGGGGCTCTTCGAGAGTCTATTGCAACCACGGAGAGGCCTTTCCACTTTATCTAGGGGAATGGATTATCATTCCAGCCAAGGGCCTGCCAAGGTACACCCATTGGGGTGAGATGGGCACTTTCTCTGCCACATCACTGGCCATGCATCCTGCCAAACAGTGCCATGTTGGTAGAACTGACTGACTGTCAGATGAACCAGCACAGAGCAGGAGAAGGGAATGGAGAGAAAAAACAAAACAAAACAAAAGGAATCAGGGCTTCAATGAGGAGGGTTTTTTTTTTAATCAGCTCCATGTCCACACATAAAATATCCCTTGATCAATTTCATCTTAATTACTGAATGTAGGAAAACAAGACCATTGCTAATTGATGTGGCTTTAATTTATGCATCAGAGAATTATACAGGATAATTACCTGCAGTTTGAAGAAAAATGAATACTGTCAAATCTGACTAATACACGCGCAATTCACCCTTCTGCGTCTTTATCTGAAAAGATTTAAAGTGGTAACCAACCTAAATGATATGCATAATAGCACTGGCTTGCAAGCAGAAGTATTTTCTGCTGTATACCCTTTGATTTGCATCACAAATAGAGTTCTCAGATTGAGACTGACGAGATTTGAATATTATTTCTAGAACAATAGCTGTGATTCACCAATTTAATGTGTATTTGATCTGTTCCAGAAGTTCCCATTTTTCAACTCAGTAAAAGAGAAGTTGTCTTCATAGCTCAATGTCAGCCTGGGCATAATTTCTCTTCTGAGGATAACTTGGTGGGATTGATGACGGTTTCCCTTATCAAGATTCATGGGATAGTTCCAGTTTCCATCAGTAACTGTTTCCCACATTGTCCCAGAACCTCCACAAAGCAGTGGCTTCCAAAAATCTGAAACTCAAACAAGCAGCTGGAAAAAATTATGGGTCCACAAAAGAACACCAATGGAAATTTCCTGATGACTTGAGTCAGGCTGACAAAGCTTCTGGGAACTCTCTCACTGTGTCGAGAGGAGACTAAGGCTTGGATAAAGTTGACTTAAAAACCGGGTTACACACCTGTCATCACAACACTCAGTAGAGGAAGGGGGTTGGCTGTGAATTTGAAGCTAGCCCTGTCTGTCTTACAGGTTCCTGGCCAGCTAGAATAAATAACAAAAATCCTCTAGGCTGCAGAGGTAGCTTGGTATAGAACACTTGTCTGGGACTGCTCTGATCTCCAGCACAAAGGTCTTGCCGTATTCATGCCATATTCATATTCCATATTGTCATATTCATGCCATATTGGTAGCAATGGCAGGCTTTGTTCTAAGCTTTCTTACAGCCAGGCAAAACAGGCAACATAGCAAGTTATTACTTAAGTTGTTGTAATCAGAAATATATATATATATATATATATATATATATACATACACATACATATATATGCATATAATTTTGTGTGTGTGTGTATATACATGTACACATGTATACATATACATATACATATACATATACATATACATATACATATACATATACATATACATGCATGTATATAAGCTGGCCAGGAATATATACAGACAGGGCTGGCCTCAATTGTGATGACAGGTGTGTATCCCCAGTTTTTAAGTCAACTTTATGTAAGCCCTAGTCTTCTCTCAATATGAGAGAACTCATATATATGTTATGGTATAGGATATATATTCATATATATACATATATACATATATAGGATATATATATTAGTTAATATATATTTTATCTAATAACATATTTATTAGTTCCTTGGAGGGCAAACCTTTCAAAGTGATGAATTTCGAAGAGGTGTCTTAATGAGGGAAATCAATGGAACCGAAGCACCTCAAGGTTCAAAGACTTGCCCTGTGCTTGCTGGTCTTCACTCCTCTTTTCTTATCTCTCCCTGAAGCTCTTCCCAAGGCCTAAAAATGGCAAGGGAATGAAATATTTTTTAAAAAAGAAAAGAAAAAGAAATGTCCGTATTTGGTTATCAATTGCTTCTTTCTGGAGAAAGCAATATAATTTAATCTAGGCCAAAATTACACACCATAATCAGATCTTGTTTTCAGCAAATATTAGCAAGAGATGTTAAAGATGGTTGACCCTAGCCCCACAGTCCCTCATAGAGAGACCAACCTGGATGTGGGGCCACAGCTGCTCACTGGTCTCATGATTGTGCCAGAATTCGTCATTTGACACTTTAAAGTTCTGAGAAGACTAAAGTGATTAGCAAAACTCCGAAGTGTCAAAGCACACAGTTTTCATTGCTAGGCAAGGTCCTTTGTCTCTGCAGCCTTGACTTTGCTGCAAGTGTGGATGTGAACAGCAGGCGTTGGTTTATCTGAGCATCTATTTGGTGCAGCTTTCCACTTGGCAGGCCTGATGCCTTTTAATCCTCAGAAATTAAGACGCAAATGTTACACTCAACATCTTACAGAAGAGGAGGCCAAGTAGGGGGCACGTGTCCAAAGGGAGGACTCATAGCAATAGAGTGGCTGCAAACTCATGCCTCACATGCTATGTGTGTGTTCTTAACCTTGCAGAGCCGTCTACTTCCTTGTTTGTGCTCCCTACCTCTCTTGACCTGCTATTAAGGACATTGGCTGGGACTATCTCTAAGTCTGTGTAACACAAGGCCTCTCTATTCCTGAGAGCTGTGGTTAGTCAGGAGAGAGGTACTGGACTCATGTGTAAGGCCAAGCTGCTTTTGCACACTCTCAGACTAACGCTTTGCTTCAATGCTTTGTGCTGACTCTGGAAGTGCTAAGGAAAGTGAAGTTGGTAGATACTTGCCCTTTCCTGCTCTGAATATTAATTGTGTCACCCTGTAATCCCCTCTCTGACACACACCCCCCCAGAGCTACTATGGAGAATGGCAGAAGGGGGAGGGAGTTTGCAGTGACTGGCTGCGTCCAGCCACCTGTTCAAGTGGTGGCCTCTTCTCTCTTGGCCCCAAATACCCAAGTCTGAACAGTTGGAGGGCATCTGCTCTAGAAGCTGGAACACCCGCACTGCTGACTCTCGAAAACAATAGGCCCAGTCTGCCAAACAATGTATTTTTGGTACAGAGAAAAATCCTGTCCCTCCTAGGGATCAAAATACATTCTTACTCGAATGTGTGTCATTTTTTTAAAAAGAAAGTTGCCTGGTTCACATTCTGAGTTCTACTCCTCCCATTTGACTGTCTTCAACGCCCACATTTCAACACCCTCAGTACTTTTGAGTCCAAAATCTGGGCTGAGCTTTCAGAAGCATGCAAGATGAATGTGCCTGAGTGTAGTTCAATGAAGACCTGACAAATGGCGCCTTGGAACAGGGACTCTGAAAGCTTCCCCACCCACAGTCCCTCTTTGCCAGAGGAAGATTTATGCACTCCCAAGCATCTAGATATACAAAGTAAGAATAGAGATCAGACATTTGCTGATAACGAATCATAAAGAAATTAATTTTAAAAACAACTCCTTTAAGGGCTGGAGAAGTAACTCAGTGGTTAAGAGCACAAACTGTTCTTGCAAAGGTCCCTACTTTCTTCATTCTTGGTACCCACATCTGGCCGCTCACAACCACCTGTAACTTCAGCTCTGGCAGATCCAACACCTCTGGCCTCTAAGGGCACATGCCCTTGTGTGTACATACCACCTCCCCAACACATACAAGTATATATAATTAAAAATACTAAGAAAATAAATCTTGGGAAAAAATCCCTTCATATGCATGTAATTTTGCCATTTCTTGGTGAAAACAAACTTGCATACACAGAAATTGGCTGGGCTTATTTATTCACAGAAGGAATCTAACATTGGCAGAATATTTGATTCTGTAAGACAGAGAGTCTTCAGCAATTCTGAGTTGACCAAAATTCTGATTTTATAATCATTAATGCTGAGAATGCAACTTTAAATACTTACATAATACGGAAGGGCAGAAGTATGCTTAGCGCCATTTCAGACATTGCTAGACTCACAAATAAAGACTCACAAATAAACACTTGTTAAGCATCTTGAGTGAAGTTGGAATCAGATGACCAGACACCGTTAAGCACCCAGAGGTCAAATGTGACTCTGCTTACTGTAGCCTATGTGCACGAAGAAAACCTAAGCCCTAGGAAGCAGTTTTTCAAATCTTATGCCAGAGTCCCAGTCCAGATCACCTAAGTTGGTCAATCAGGGAATGAGTCTCAAACTACAACATTTTAAAAAAGAATCTCCCCAGGAAATCCTAATTGCAGCCAATTTGAAGAATGCTCTCTTGGCTCTTGTGTTTACTGGTGACATGAAGGGACAATGGCTAAGATATAGGGGCCTTATTTTAGTGCAGGTAAATCCAGTAATTCAGTTCCTAAGAATGCATGTGACTTTCTGTTGGGAACAAAATAAAGGGAGGACTGGGAGAAGTGGGGGAAGGGAAAAGAGGCCCCCGCCCCGCCAGTTTCCCTATTCTCTGGTCAGTCAGGCGTGAGAGAGCTGCCACCTACCCTATCCACTCATCCCTGGGTGGGCATTCCTCTATCCCACTCTTCAGGAGGTGGCCAAGGGGCAGCCCTGCCTGGGGACCCCTGAGCTACTTTGCTAAAGCCACCAGGGTTATAGGAGAGAGGGATAAGGGAAGAGGTTCCCAACACTGGCAAGAGTGGTGCAACAGATCTAGAAGGAGCAGAGACTCTCAATGGTTTAAGAGCTTTATTATAGAAATATAGGGGGAAAGAGAGAAGGTAGAAAGAGAGAGGAAGAGAAAGAGGTGGAAGGCTAGAGAGAAAGAGAGAAAGAAGGAGAGAGGAGAGGAAAGAAGAAGACAAAGAGAAAGGGAAGAGGAGAGAGAAGTGAGAGGTGAGAGGACAACCGAGTGAGAGTGAGAGTAAGAGAGCACGGTGGAGGCTGAGCACCCCTTTTTATGGTCTTCACTGTTGCTAGGTAACTGGGGAGGAGTTTAGCCTGAAGGTCAGAAGCTTGGGCTATTGCTTACATGACTATTGACCATGCTTCTCTTGTGGGGGCTGTGGGAGGTGGTACCTTAGGCAGGGGCCAGAGTTCCAGGAGCATGAGGGAATGCCTACCGTGTCATGTAGGTGAATTATGACCATCGAGGTTCAGACCTCAGCTCAACTGGATAGCAGCCTGCAATTCCCCACAACTTGCTGGATTTAACACAAGAGATAAGATGCAGGGCACTGCCCCTTGAGCAGTAGAGACTGCCTGATCACTTTTGCTGAATCTACAATGTTGTCATCACCACACTAGGGCCATCCATACCTAATAGGCAACCTCATGGTGGGGAATGGTTGAAGAATAAAGGAGTAAAGTCAATGGGAGCTGTATGAGACCTGCCTAGTCTTCTCCAACCATAAAAGCAATGGCTTAGTAGAGACTGATGAAGTTTGTAGGCTGACAACCCTATGGTTCAGGTTGGTGGAGAGTCTCTTTAAGGAATAGGAAAATAAAACTCAGCGTGGTAAGCACAACACCTGTAATCCCAGCTCTCCAGAGGTGGAGACAGGAAGGTCAGGAGGTCAAGGTCACCTTTGGCTATGTAGGAAATTCAAAGCCAGCTTGGACTACAGAAGACCCTTACTGGGTCAGGGATGCGGGAGAGAAGAAACAACGAAACCGTGAAAATTGTAGTAGGATTTGTACATCTCAGCTAAGGGACAGTGGACATGAAGGGTGGCAGGATGGGCTGATTCTGGTTTTAGTTTTGCCATCCATTTTATTAGAACAGTTGCCTGAAGACCAGTTTCCTTATGTGCAAAGGAATGCTAATAACTGTCCCTCCCAATTCACAGGCTGCTACAATGCCTAAGCACTTAGTAACATGCAGGCTATACTTATGAGCTATGGTGAAGAACTAGTCTCGCTGATGAGGCCCTTTCCTAATATGTGAGATATCAATGGCCTTGTAGCCACCAAGACAGAAGCCATCTTTCTGTTGATTTGCATACTTGCTGGGCTATCTGCTCCTAAAAGTATTTGGTTCCAGGCATTTTAGAAAATCAGTACAGTGGAGAATGCCTCTGTCAGGTAGTATCAATGAGCTCCCTACACAGAAACATCATTTCATTTTTGCAGGGCTGATGTTATCTAGCTTAACGTTGCCAGCCTGCTCAAATGTGTGTGTTTCTGCAAGTTCTGTCAACATGAGACTTCTGTGTTCTCTTAGCCGTGACTAAAGTCCTAGAAAGCTCCCACATGCTTCTGGAGGGCAGGAACAGAGGCTTCAGGGGCTCCCTAAAGGCCACTCCCATTCCTCTGTTGGTCTCTTCCAAGTCCAAGAGCCATGGTCCCAAGCTTGGGCTTCCTATGTTTATACAGATGTCCACCCACGTGGAATGGAAAGTTACATGGATATGGAAATCATTAAAGCCAGCTAATTTTACCACCCGTGTGGCTTCTTGTTTTCTTTGACGTTGTATAGGGTTGATCCATCAATCTAAAAGGCCAAACCAATTCTCCTTCCTCCCCTAGAGAAAATAGACAAATTCCTCATCCCTGTGGATTCATCCTCACCTGCTTCACATCTGGGGGTACAGGTTTTCATGTGTTGCTACCACCTTTGGTCCCCTATAGGGTTCACTGTGCCCTGATGAGCTCATAAGGACTATAAAGGTTTTGTAGAGGAGACATAGCTTAGGTGGGTGGTTCCTGAGAAGTGACACCAAGTCAGACCTCTGCCCCCCTCACACATACACTGGAGAATGCACATGATTAAATAAATAAAATTAATTATTCAAACATGCATATACATAGAATGCATAAGGCAAATCCCTAACTGTCCATCATCCAGTTGTAAAAATTGTCCAAGATTTTCTATATTTACTTGATAGATCATTTTAGTTTTTGTAACTGCAGAAGCCAAACCAGACCTCATGTCATTTTCCTGGTACACACTTCAGTGTGCATCTTGAAACTATGGTTGGGTTTTTTTTTTTTCTTGGATAATTTCAAAGTCATTTCATACCCAATGAGATAAGTAAACTTTCCTGCCTATTGTTTAATACCTAAACCATATTAAATGCCCAAGCATCTCAAAATGACTCCTCATTAGCTTGTCATGATGATGAAAAGAAGGGACAAGCATTGCAGAGTGAGGGCTGAGTTCCCAGAAAGCAAAAGCCATCCTTCACATGGCCTGATGTGATCCAGAAGGCAGAGAGCGTGCCTTGATGGTGGCGTGGGTGTAGGAGAGACCAGCATTTGAAAACAGCGACAGGGAGGTAGCCAACCTGCACACCAGGGCTTCCAGAACCCTTAGGAAAAGCCATCCTCAATTTCCTACTCCATAATTTGGCTCCCATCTAGGTAAATTGGCTGAAGACAGCAACCAGGCAAGGCAGGCATCCCAGTGCTTGAGAGGCTGAGACAGGAGGATCACAGCAAGTTCCAAACCAACCTGAGCTACATAGAAGGACCCTCTCTGCCTCCTCTGTCTCTCTGTCTGTCTGTGTCTCTCTGTCTCTCTCTCCCTCTGTGTGTGTGTGTGTGTGTGTGTGTGTGTGTGTGTGTGTGTGTAGCAGGGAAGAAAGCCGCTTATCCTTGCCCAGGTGTCAGCCTGATGTGACTGACTAGGAGTTGTGTAGGCTCACAAAAGACAATGTGACAAGACCTCCTGAGCTCAACATGCAAGCAATATGGCTTCCACATGTGCACTAGTTACCCTCTCATATGTTCTTTTGTGCTGGGGATTTTCCCTGTGTCATTAAATCCAGGGCTAGGTTCCTCCTTCACACTCCACTGTTCTTGAAGCTTAAGAAAGAGATGGGTTTCTGCCTCATTACTGTTTTACAGCTTCATATTCCTTTGAACAAGACATAAGATTCTAAGAAATCATTGGAAACCTCACTGTCCAGTGGGAAGGCACATTATTCTGCTGTGGGTCATCTGTGCTCAGGCACATAGTTCTGCATTTCGATGGTAAGCAATTTGGCTTTGGCAGCCAAGAATAACTGTGCAGATGTTCTGCACCCGGCCACTTCTTGGTATGCAGCAGCAAGGACCAGCAGAAGCCACCCCAATTATAGCAGATTAATGTGCTAAAAATTACCACAAAGATAGCATGTGTATGAGCCTCTGGAAAGCCACTTAACTTTGAACCCGCTGGCAGATGATGGGACACACACACACACACACACACACACACCCCTGCCTCAGACTAACTAGTTGGGCATAGATGCACATACCTTTAATCCCAGCTCTCAGGAGGCAGATCAGTAGATCTCTGTGAGTTCGAGGCCAACCTGGCCTACATAATGAGTTCCATGGTGAACTACACAGTGAGACCCTGTCTCAAAAAAAAAAAAAAAAAAAAAAAAAGACTAATTCTGAAGCCAGGTTTTTCTGCAATTAAGCAGTTTGTTGGCATTAAGATGCTGCTTTTGAAGTGTTGTCATAACAACAAGAGGAAAATGATGGATTAACCTAAGTGTGAAAGGAATGGCTTTCGAGTACTGTTAGAGCCTAGCTGAGACGTGGGCATTATCATTCTTATTACCATGCCCACAGTTGTGACGTCACAGACTCCCCGGTCCATCCTCTGTCAACTCAGTCCCTCACAGATGCCTTGTAACACTGGCTCCAAGGGATTTGATGTCCTCTGCAGGCCTTCATGGGCACCTACAAATGTGTGCATATACATTCACACATGTAAATCATACAATAAATCTCCAAAAAAAAAAAAAAAAAAAGGACAATAATAAGGTTGCAAGGGGGACCTGTTGTGGGGTGGCTGGTGCATTTGGGGAGAGGAGGTGTGTACAATTGTAATATATTTGTATACATATATAAAATTCTCTAAGAATAAATACATAATATAACATAACACAGAAAACTAAGAGGACATGAAATATATATATATATATATATATATATATATATATATATATATATATATATATATCCACGAAAAAAATATATATGGCCACAGAAAAATTAGTGGGTCCTACAAAAAAAAATCTATCAGTTTGACTTCATGCACCTACTCTAAAAAGATTTTAATTACCTGTCCATTCTCTAACATGAAACGCAGCATATAGCTTTGTGTGTAAGAACCCAGACTCATTTTCTACCTGACTCTTGCTTGTCCCATTAATGAATGTCGGTGTTTGTCAAGCCTACAATATGCAAAAGCAATCCTAAGCACACTGTTGCGCGTGGTCTCCTAGACCCCAACAGCTGTTTCTACCTAATGTTTCCAAGATGGAGCTCAGTTCTGTTGAGAACAATAAAATACAGGAACTCATTTTTAAAAAAAAAAAAGTGATAATTTTAGTAAAGCCCAATAGGACAGAAGAGAACATGTCAGTATCATTTTGAGGTTGTTATAAAGAAACCACGACTAAGGGAGTGGCCAGGCCCTGGGGATGATCAGTCTGAATGCAGAGTCTCTGGGAGGAGCTCACTTTCTTCTACACCACAGTGATGCTTTTTCAATCTAATGATCAAAAGGGGGAGGGGGATATGGTGGGTGTGATTTTCTCTCAGCAGGATCAGCCAAGCTGTCTCCAAATCCATGTTCCCAAGACACATTCCCCTTTTAATACTCACCGTTTAAAAAAAGGTGGAGGGAGGAGGGGGGGGGGCAAAATTACTTATTATTACAAACAGCCTGAGCCTCCTTTAAGCGCAAAAAAGCTCTTGCCTTCTAACCCACTTTGATGTGTAGTGTGTGCTCTGAAGTCCTGTGAGTGTTCTAGGCTTTGCATTTTAAAATGAGTAATGCCAACATTAGTCAAAATCAACCCAACCCCTCCAGAGATTTAAGTGGGTTTTGTGTCCTGAATCATTTCTCGTCTAATTATCCTGAGGCCAGCTGCTACTCCCTGCATTTATTTAATCCACCAGAACGGAAGAAGGAGCAGAATTGTCATTTTCCCCAGGGCTGAGGCACGGCCAATTATCTAGAAGTTCGTACAATTGACTAGCCCGATGAATAGACAGACGGGCTGTTAACGTTTCTTCTTCACTCTTCACGTGACTCAGGCAGACACATAAAATAGCATCCACATACTGTACTGTGCTGTTACCTTTGGGGAGGAGACTTAGGAGAGAGACTGGGGGCAGCACAGTACTTCCTCATTGTGCGTTTTCTCAGCCATCAAATGATTGAGGCTTATAATGCGCATGCTCCATTTGATTGATGAAACGCAAGTTCAAATGGGAAGGACCATCGCCACACACTAGGCTACACTTTTCTCCTTGAAGCAACCTTGGTAACTTAGGACAAGAAAGGGTAGGGCTTACAGAAGTAAACTGAGTGAGACACTTCAACCTGGTCCCAAAGCCAAGCTTTTGTTTGTCTGTGGATTTCTGGTTTATTTCTTGGTTCTTGCCCTGTAGTGACTAATCTTAGAAGCCTTAAAAGACAGCTGGTAACCTTGAGAAAAGGTAGGGCTTGGTTAAAGACATAAGACATTTGGGAAAATAATGATGAAGGGAATCCCTAAAGATGCTAAGTTATGGCTGGGCTGCACAGAAAATGCTTCCAGAAACAGCTGAGCCAGGCATGATGGCACATGCTTGTAATTCCTGCGTTTGGAATCTGAAACAGGACTGTAGTTTCAGGACCAGCCCAGGGTACATACTGAGACCCTGTCTCAAAAAACAAACAAAAAGATGTTAATAGAAAAACAAGCAAGCAAACAAACAAAAAAAAAACAGTTGCTTCTTTCTTAAGATGATAGTAGATTATAACCCACTGAAAACAAAAATCCATGAGTTCATATTAACAATAAACGGATTAATGAATATAAGCAGTAGTAGGAAAAGCCTCTTCTTACATACCAAAGAATGATAGGATTCAAAGATGGCCATGATGCCACCATCATGGTTATAACTGTCTGGGACAATAGTCAGAAAACGGTTTACCAGTTCAGCTGGGATGACTGGAGAGTGATCCCCAAGAATTCACCTGCCTCTGTTTCCCCAGTGCTTTGATTATTAAAGTATATACCAAGTACCTCAAGCCAAGTTTGTACCTCAAGCACTTTACCAACTGTGTTCTCTCTCCACCTTCTCTGTATTTCTAAACAGAAGCCTTCCCATCTGTGTGGTTGTCTGTAGTTTAGAAAAGACCCAAGCAATCTTGAGATTGACTTCAAGATTGAAGGAAGTTTCATTCTCAGTTGAAATGCTTAATACTTGCATTAAAATGGAGACTACTGGCTAACAAGGTGGATCAGATGGATATTTGCTGCAAAGCCTAATGACCTGAGTTAGATGCCTAGGACCCACATGATAGGAGAGAGCCTACTCTTACAAGTTGGCCTAAGACTTTCTCATACATGTGCCAAGGAAAGTACATACATAGGAGTGTGCACACATACACACACACATGAATAGATGTATTGATGAATGAATGAATGAATGGGAAAAATAAATAATAAAATGAAGAATTGCTTTCTCTGTTTCACAAATACAGACTCCATAGCTGCTTAAGTTACACTTGCTTAAGAGGCCTATGGGACCTGCCTTGGTCCCTCCATCTGCTTGCTAAGGAATGAGATTATAGAAAGTCATTTATACATTTTTCCATCCATTTGCATCACTTATCTTAGTTGGAATTGGTCATCTGCTTGACAGTGTTGACATTTGAGAAACAATTATCGACCCTGCCTTGGTTTACTTTAGGGCATCGATACTTTAAAGAAGTAGGTAATGGGAGCTGGAGAAATGGTTGCTCTTCCAGATGACCCAAGGTCTCCCAGAAGCCACAAGCAGCTCACAACCATCTGTAACTTCAATTACAGGGGATTCAAATCCCCCCTTCTGTCCTCCACAGACATATGCACAGATGCACATTCAGGCAAAACACCCAAACACATAATAAAAATAAAATAAATCTAAAAATGTAGGCAACGACTTAAATACATCTCCTTTTTCTAAAAGATTAGTCAACTCTGTAATAGGTGCTTTGTAGATGTATAATAAGCAGATACCTATTTTTAGGATTCATTTCACATAATCATTTAGCATACCAGGCTATTTACATTGGGCTCACATGCTCATTGAGACAACTGAATTATACTTCTGCTCTTGACCGAGATGTGGAGGAACATAAACAGAAGGGCACACTGTTAGGGAAGGAGGAACCTGTCAGGCATGGAGAAATGACTCAGAGATAGTGGGCCCAGTGCTGCCTGGGCCTTGGCCTTACTAGGAGGATCAACTTACTAGGGCTATTCTGTACTCAGAGTGGGGCACCCAACCATCTCACCCAAGGGTTTCCTTTCCTTATCCTGATTTCTTGGGTCTGTCTCTTGTAGAAGGAATGATGATTTTTTTATTTTTCTGGAAACTGATGATCTTTAAATCAGCTTTATTGAGCTCCAGTTCCTCTGCCATAACATTTACTCATCTTGTGTTTCCAGTGTGAGTCTTAATAAATGTCTATAATCCCAGACTTTAAACTTGTTATTAATCTATTTAATTACTTGTATTTATCTTTCTTTACATTTCCCTACATTGTAGGGTGTGGAACCTGAGGCTTTGCACATTCTAGGCATGAACTGCATGATCAGTCATACACCAACCTATCACAATAGAATTCTAGCTTCTACCATACCCTAGAAGTTCTCTGGACTTCACTGAGTGTTTCTAGCCCTGACCTCCGGAAATCAGTTGAACTGACCATGGAATTGTTTAGTGTTGTTGGCTTGTCGGCTGTGTTCTCTCCAAGGGCTGGTTTCAGTCTGATTTGTGGAGCTGCTGTAGCTTCAGAACTTTGAAGGATTAGTTTCTGATTGGTCCTTTGCCTCCCTGAGCAATGCTTTGATAGCAGGAGCAGAGATGTCCTTCCTCATCTCACTTGGACATCATAGATGTCCATTTTCTCTCATCAAAAATGTTTCATGATGACCTGTTTATGGTCCTTGGGGAATTTGCTTACAGAAGAGAAGGACAACCCCACGGGGGTCAAGGTGATTCCATGATGTACTTACATGAGGTGCTTACAGCTGAGGCATGTACACATGTGATGCACTCCTAATTTCCATGGAATCACACCCCACACCACACCACACCACACCACTTATCCTTGCAAGGCTCATCTTTACCTTTGGCCAAACCCTCTCCATCTTAAGATCTGAAGTAGAAACATATGCAATACAGTCTAGGAGGCTTTCCCATTACTGACCAAAGGAGAGTATGGAATATGCGAGTTAACCTTTTAAGATGGTATAAGACAAACGTTAATGTATGAAACCCAATCCCCAAAGAACTTAAAAAAAAAAAATGCTTGCTGAGGAAAGCATCGTGCAAAAGTTAGCATGCACAGACTTTATATGCCCCAGTACAGGGGAACGCCAGGGCCATTATGTGGGAGGGGGTGGGTAGGGGAGCAGGGCGGGGATGGGGGAGGGTATGGGGAAATTTCTGGATAACACTTGAAATATAAATGAAGAAAATATCTAATAAAGAGGGGAAAAAAGTTAGCATGCAGTCTGCACCATGGGCATGCTTGCAAGGAAAGGGGAAAGTGTAAAAGTAAAGAAATTCCACTATGGCCCTGTGAGTGTGCAAAGAGCATGGCTCTCCTTCTCTTTCCCTTCCCGCCCTTTTTCTACCCTTCTGTATTTTCCTGACATTGGAGACAGTTTTGATGCCTCTGAAACTTTAAAAAAGCAAAAACCTAATGTAGTGGCTATTCCTGGTTGTCAACTTGACTATTTTTGGAATGAACTACAATCCAGAATTGGAAGGCTCACCAGTGACCCTAACCTGGAGGCTGGGAGATAGAAGTTTCTGATCTAGATCTTGGTATGGAGATCTTGACGCATAGTGGCTATGGATTCCAGAAAATTAAGAAAGGGGGATCTCCGAGTTCAGGGTCATCTGGGATTAAAGGTGTAATGGCACACACCTTTAATCTGTTAAAGGTGTGATGGCACACACCTTTAACCTGGGCTACACCTTCTGCTGGAGTTCATATAAGGACACTGGAAGAAGGGAGACTAGCTCTCATTCCTTCACCTGCTTGCCGTGTGGGACTGAGTAACTGCTAGATCCTTGGACTTCCATTCACAGCTACTACTGAACCATTGTTGGGAATTGGACTGCAGACTGTAAGTCATCAATAAATTCCTTTACTATATAGACACTATAAGTTCTGTGACTCTAGAGAACCCTGACTAATACACCCAACTATTCCTGTTTTTCCTTCCTGAATCTCATTGAGTGTTGTGACATCAGCGAGGCCTTCCTTCTGACTGGCTGGTTGATTTGCTGCTTGCCCTCGTTTACCAAAGCCTTTAAGCACTTCTGCTTTGAGCTCTGCAGAGCCTGGCAAGTGTGAGCAAGTCCATTGGAGATCTGCCCCTTGTCATACCTGACCCTGTTAGTCCTCAAGGAGCTGTTGATATTTGAAGAGAGAAATATGTCAACACAAGCTAACCTAACCACCGAATGTGGAATGCCAGCTAATCAAAGCACAGTAAAAGTAGAACTGTCATCCAGACTGGAATCCTATTCATCTTCCCATCACTTCTGGTGGCATTAGTGAGCTACTGCTGGGGCTAACCTGTATAGGCAACTTTGACAGACATTCTTCATAGTCGGTCTCCAAGCAGGCAGCCTTCCAACAGTGATTCCCATAACTGGCTCTTTGACATCAGGTTATTTCTAAGTTCTCCACATAGCCCTAATTTTCATTGGTTTTCTTCCATGTCCTTTCTGGACGAGTCACAATATGAGACTGGGTAGGGTGAGGGGAAATCAGCCACTCATTTTCATCTCTTTTCTTCTACCTCAACCTCTCCTCTTCCTCCTCCTCCTCCTCCTCCTCCTCCTCCTCCTGGCCCAGTGTTCTTGTCCCAAACCTGCCTGATGAGACTCCTTCTGACATGATGTCTAGGTTGAGGAATGGCCAATTATGTCATATAGGAGACAGACATACATGTATGTGTATCATATACATGAAATGTTTAAAAGGGGCCAGAAGAGGGAATCCGATTATGTCATATAGAATAGACGTAGAATAGAACCCAAATATGTCATATAGAAGAATGTGCAAAATCTTATAATTTTAATTTCAAAAGATTGTGTGTGTGTGTGTGTGTGTGTGTGTGTGTTGATACCAAAAGAAAACACCAGGTACCCAGGAGCTGGAGATGCAGATGGTTGTAAGCCATGTAAGTACAGGTGCTAGGAACCAAACTAAGGTCCTTTGGAAGAAAAACAACTGTCCTTAGCTGCTGCTAAGCCATCTCTCCACATACACAAACACTTCTCTGGGATTTAATGCAAAAAGATGAATATTGATTCAGCTGTAGTTCTCAGAAAGACCAGTCTTTAACATTTTTTTTATTATTTTTATGTATATAAGTGTTTGCCTGCCTGTATGTATATGCATCGCAGACATACATGTATGTGTACCATATACATGCAATGTTCAAAGGGGCTAGAAGAGGGAATCCAATCCCTGGTACTGGAGTTATGATTGTGGGTACTGAGGCTTAAACCCTCGTCCTCTTAAAGAGTAGCCAGTGTCCAGAACAGCTAAGATATCCCTCCAGCTCCAAGATGTCTTTTTGCAAACCCCAGCAGTCTTGAAGATGAATAACAGCATCCAAGAGTGAATCTGTTAATCTGCTGATGATTGTATGCATGGAAGGAACTCTGCTTGCTGGAAATGCCTTTGATGAAGCTTAGAAATGGAGATCTGATGTAATCTCTGCTGGTCTTTTGAGTGAAAGTCAGGAAGTTGTTACATAATTCAAAATAAGGACATCAGGGGGATTGTGACTTGCTTGAATCTACTCAAAATTTATGAAATCGACTGCATTGTTTCTGAGAAATCTCATTTCTTTTTTATATGACATAAGTAAATAAAGTTGGCACCCAACAGCTATCTTACATGATCTCTAGGATAAGCTGTCCTCTCTTCAGTCTCAACCCCAATGGTGTGCAATCCCAGGAAACCTCAAGAAAAGGAATTTTGCATCCATGAATAATACATGTATTAATCTCTGTAAGAATAAAATGCAGACATACCAAAATGTTGCCGACTACCACTCAATCCTGCCTGTCCATAGACAACTGTCTATGCCTCCGTTACTTTTCCATCAATGGACATAGTGTCCTATGGTTTCGTTTTCACCGTTCCTGGGATTATACTGGGCCTACTATGTCCTAGAGGTCTTTCTTTAGAACTATATGTCAGCTTAGTATTATTATTTACTATTATCACTGGGTTTGAGACAGGGTCTTACTATAGAACCCAAGATAGGCCTTGAATTCTCTCCTCCTGCTCCAGCCTCCCCAGTGCTGGGATGACTTGCATGGACCACTCGGCCTGACATTGACTTCACTGTCATAGTTCTCTACCTTGGTGGTTACTCCACATTGCACTCGCCATGTCTGTGATTTGTGTGCATGCGTGATGCTGAACATTGAACTCAGGGTCTTGTGAATGATAGGCAAGCACTCCACCAGGCCTAGTAGTTAGCATGGATACTATTTCTCAGTGTGACAAACATAACCTGGAATGAACATCTCTTAGGTGCCTCTCTGTGCTCTTAGTATCCCCCTCAAACCACACACAAGGATGAGTATCTTTTACATTTCCACATAACATGTGTCCCTTCCAACAGTGGCCCCACAACTCTGCTAGTACTTTTTTTAAGTTAAGACATTTGGCCTAATGGAGTATCTGCTATCAAAATACAGATTACTCCGGGGGGGGGGGGTTAGTTAAATGTCCAGTACGTTATACTATGTTGGATAGTAGAGAGGGGACTGTGTAGGGCAGCTTCAGAAACTGAGTAAACTTGCAGAACTTTGTAGGAGGGCAGCAAGCTGTCTGAAGGCAGAGGGCTCTAAAAAGTAGATAGGTCAGTCACACTTCTTCTTCCACTGACCAAATACCTGACAACAAAGCAACTTACAGAAGTTTATGTTGGCTTGTAGTTCAAAGAAATACAGTTCATCGGGGCAGGGTAGAGACATAGTGATAGTCACATGTGCCTGGGGTCTAGAAGCCAAACCAACCAGGAAGTGGAGAGCCAAGCTATCAAATCTCAAGGCCCTCTTCACTTCCTCCAGTGAAGTACCACCTCCTGAAAGTTCAACAACCTTCCAAAACGGTGCCACCAGCTGGAGACCAAGTTTCAAGGCCATTTGTCCATGGGGGACATTTCACATTCATATGTGACATTCAAATATCCAGAGTAGGAGTGGAGTGATTTAAGAGGATGCTCAAAGATGTAGATTGCAAGGTCATTTCCACGGACTAAAGGCTGTAGAAGCTGAAAGAAACGTTGCAAAGAATGGTACCCCTAGACGGGCATGCTGGTGCCCATCTGTAATTCTGGAGCTACTGGAGAAGTAGCTGGAGAAGGACCAGGAGGTCAAAATCAGCCTCTACTACATAGGAGGTGTAAGGCCCTCTCTCAAAAACAAACAAACAAGCAAACAGATTTGTCACTGTTCATTCTGAGTCTGGAGACCTGCAGGGGTTGAGGGAGGGTGTTTTGTTCCCTCTACACTGATCAGTTGCTGCACAACCCACTCCATTTCTTTAAGAATTTGATGTGTGTCCACGTGAATGTGTGTGCACATGTGCACGCTCACCCACATGTGTGCATGTGTGTGTGTGTGTGTGTGTACATGTGCATGTGTGTGCGCATGGCTGTGTGCATGTGGGGGCAGTCAGGGGAACTGATAGGAGGTTAGAGATTTCAGCCTAAACCAACTCACAAAGTCTTTCCTGGTAGATGATGATCATTGTGGGGTAGAAGAGATGAGTCAGAGTTAACCCCTCGCCAGCCACACTCCTAACAGTCACACAACCCCCATGGGAAGTTAGGAAAAAGTTTCTGAGTAACACTTCATCTTCCAACGCCTGTATATCCTAAAATCCTTCACAAGCACGTGATCTTAGATGCTTTTTGTCCCCATGACAAGAGAGGAGAAATGAGCAGATTATATAGTCTTGAAACACAACTTTTGTAAGGTAGCATTTCATTCACCTAATGTGACACCAGGATTTTACAGACAGAGGATTAAGACTGAATAACAAGCCAGGCATAGTGTTAAATGATCTCAGCATTCAGGAGGCTGAGGCCAAGTCTGGGCCACATAAAGAGTTACAGGCCAGCCTGAGTTATATAGTAATATCCAGCCTCAAAGTAAGTAAATGAATATAAAATAAAAATAAAATGAAAAATGAAATTGAAGAACACATTTCGGTTTTGTTTAATTGTAACACTGATGTTAAGTTTGACATTTTACCCAACAGGATGCATTTCCCTTGCTCTCTTGTTCTCTTTGTTGCAAGCCTATCTTAGTGCAACTGACTGTGCAATTGAAACGTCTAAGGCAGTGTCTTCACAACTCGGCTAGACAACAGAATCAGCTGAGGGGCCTTTGGAACAAGCGTATAAACAGGTCATTGCCTGTATTAATTATCCTAGAATGCCTGAGGCTTAAAGCCAGGTGCCTGCAGCTTAATCTACTGATGCAAAGAATAAGGGAGAAAAAAAATCTTTTGGGTTTAAAGAAAAAAAGGAAAACATACAGTTTCATCATACTTAAATCCTAGCACATGGAGCAAAAGTGCCAGGTTCATCCAGGTGTGAGCCTAACTTTCTCTGTGCAGCAAATTCTAGGCCAGCCAGGACTGCATGGTGAGACCCTGCCTACAATTCCAACTGCTAAGGCAGGAGAATTGCTATGAGTTCAAAGTCACCCTAGGTGGCTTAGTGAGTTGTAGGCCAGTCTGGACTACGTAGTGATACTCCCTCTCAAAACACTCACACCAAAAAAACTGAAAATACATGCATGCATGCATACATACATACATACATACATACGTATAATTTCTAGAAACTCTGGGACACTTTTGAGTAGCTTTAATGTTTGTTTGTTTCCCAACATTTATAAGGCAGCTTACAACCATCTGTAACTCCAGTTCCAGGGGATCTGGCTCTCTCTTCTGATCGCAGCCAGCACTTCTAGTTTGTGGTACATGGGCCTGCCTGAAGACAAAAGAGCCATACACATAAAATAACATAAAATTTAAAAGATTTGTCAAGTTGAAACTTATTCAGATGAGTGTTTGGCTGTCAAATTATTGCATACAGGACTGGGTAGAGCCCCTGACTCACATGTGGGGCCCTGGGTTCAATGCCTAGCACCAAAGGAAAACAAACAAAACCCGATGGAGTGAAGACAGAACACAGACCATGGTGCCTTCCTGATGACTCTTGCAAGCTTGCAGGTGACATCATGCTGCACAGAGCTGGCACCGTGAGCCCAAGGACCATGTCCTCACTGAAATGTGGACAAACACCTAAGGGTCATCAAGAGCAATTGTGAGAATTTGTTGAGGAATTCAAGAACTGGGCTTTTCTGTGAGCCTTGGGGCTAATATGGAGTAACCAGGAACCGCCTCATTTCTGTGCATAGTCAAACAAACAAACAAACAAACATTAAAGCTATTTGTATTAGTCAGGGTTCGATAGAGTCACAGAACGTATGGAATGTCTTTCTACATTGAGGGAATTTATTGTGATGACTTACAGTCTGTAGTCTAACTCCCCAACAATGGGCAGCTGTGAATGGGAAGCCTAAGAATCTAGAAGTTGCTCAGTCCCACAGGCTAGTAGTTTCAGCTGGTCTTTTGTAGAAGGGGCTTCCAAGTGATGTACTGGCAGGTAAATGCAAGCTGCAAAGAAGAGCGAGTCGTCCTTCTTCCAATGTCCTTATGTAGATCTCCAGCAGAAGGTGTGGCTCAGATGGAGGGTATATGCCACCACACCTGGATCTAGGACTTGTTTTGTCCCAGGCTGACCTTGAACTCAGAGATCTCCTTGCCTCATTCTCCTGGGATTCAAGGCATGTACTCCTTCCCTGGGCCTAAGCTTTTCATGGCCACTATGCCTCAAAATCTCCATGCCAAGATCCAGGTCAGAAACTTGTGTCTTCCAGCCTTAAGATCTAGATCATGGGGCTCGTGAGATGGCTCAGCAGGTAAGAGCACCGACTGCTCTTCCAAAGGTCCTGAGTTCAAATCCCAGCACCATATGGTGGCTCACAACCATCCGTAACGAGATCTGACTCCCTCTTCTGGAGTGTCTGAAGACAGATACGTATAATAAGTAAATAAATCTTAAAAAAAAAAAAATCTAGATCACAGGTAAGCCCTCCAATTCTGGATTGTAGTTCATTCCAGATATAGTCAAGTTGACAACCAGGAATAGCCACTACACTATTTAAAATATTTAAGTCTCTCAGAGTTTCTAGAAATTATGTATGTATGTATGTATTTTTGTTTTGGTGTAGGTGTTTTGAGAGGGAGTATGACTATGTAGCCCAGCCTGGCCTAGAACTCACTAAGCCACCCAGGGTGACTTTGAACTCATACCAATTCTCCTGCCTTAGCAGTTGGAATTGTAGGCAGGGTCTCACCATGCAGTCCTGGCTGGCCTAGAACTTGCTGCACAGAGAAAGTTGGGCTCACACCTGGATGAGCCTGGCATCTTTGCTCCATGTGCTAGGATTTAAGTATGATGAAGCTGCATGTTTTGCTTGTTTCTTTTAAACCCAAACTTTACATAGTTCTATCCCATTACATTTAAAATTCGAGACAATCCCTTATGTCTTTGGCAGCTATGAGGTTTTTTGTCCCATCCCATGGAAAAGCCAGCCTACTGCTGCCTGTCCCTAGATTGACCTCCATGGGAGTGAGCACCTTGTCCCCAGGAATATTCCTCCCACAGGGGTGTAGAGACTTAAACTCCTGTGACAGTGTGGAGGGGAGTCTACTCTGTGAGAGCTTAGCTGTTCTCTCTTTCTCCTAGGGTTCTTAAAGAACAGTGGGTGACAATTCCCAAACACACTAATTGGGGGGGGGGTGTCTGCCTTTTGAGGTTTCAATGCGGACACTCTCCTATTCCTGTGAGCTCAGCCCCTGCCTGGGATGACGTCACCCGCTGAGACAATGGTGCGTGCTTTGAGGCTGTCTGGTTGAAGGTGGGTAGGGTTACATCACAGTTCTAGGGCAGTCCCTTGGGGGACTAACCTTGGGCTTCTGTCCAGCTGCAGTTGCACTTGACAGTACCTTGGTCTGTCATAGGGAATCTTCACAAAGCCAAGCAGAGAACCGAAGAAGAGATCAAAAAAGGAGCCTACCTCTCCTGTGTTCTCATCTAACCCAGATTATCATTTCTTTTGTGGGCTCTCCTTCTGTCCTTTCTTATTTTCCCAGACAACACAGTGACACCGCCTTACCTACCATAATAAAAAGAGAAAGGGAAAGAGTTTAAATAAGTTCATCTTTGTAAAAACCTTGTATTTTCAGCCTTACACATAAAACAATCCCATCTTCAGGCCTGAGTGTATTTTGAATTTCAGGTTGGACTATCTGAGACTTTGATGGTGGCTCATTTGTGCAGTGCTGTTGTAATTGAATGGACTGAAGCATCACACATGTTCTCATCTTTAGTAAACCTTGGTTGAGCCTAAGAAAGAAGGGGAACGGAAGAAGAGGAAGGAAGGGGAGAAAAGATAAGGAAAAAAGGAGAGGGGAGAAGAGGAAGGAGGGGAGGGAAGGGAAGGGAAGGGAAGGGAAGGGAAGGGAAGGGAAGGGAAGGGAAGGGAAGAAAAGGGAAGGGAAGGGAAGGGGGAAGGGGAGGGGAGAAAGGGAAAGGGAGAAAGGGAAAGGGAGAAAGGGAAAGGGAGAAGGGGAAAGGGAGAAGGGGAAAGGGAAAGGGACTCTTAAAGGAAATTGGGTTGGGGAGATGTGGAACAGCTCAGTGGATAAAACACTTGCCATGCAAACTTGCAGATAAAGTGTCAGTCACCAGAACCCACATAAATGCTGGGCAGGCATGGTAGCTGGCCTGGCAGAGCAGCTGGCCTATAATCCCTGCACTGGGAAGTTGAAAATGGGATCCTTGGAGCAAGCTGGCTAAGCACGCTAGCCATGTAGTCAATTTCTACATTCACCTGAAAGACAAAGAGGAAAATGAACACAATCTAGGAAGATTCCCACGGTCAACCTTGAGTGTCTACATGCCTATACAAACATGCCCACACACATGCAAACATATGTGCTTCGTATACACATACATAACCCCCCCCCACTCCAAAGGAAACCTAAGTGGCAGTGATTTTGTGTTTGTATTTATTGTGGTCTAAATGGATGAGCATCCTTTTAGGAAAGTCTCAGAAGTGTTTCGTGACCAGGATCCTGTAAGACATTTCATCTTGTCACGCCCCGAATGTTGACGAGCCTGACCATCACCATCATTTTCCCTCTGTCTACAGGACTGCCAACCAGACTCCCAGAAATCATGCTGGTGGGATCCCAGTCCTTCTCTCCTGGCGGGCCCAACGGCATCATCCGAAGCCAATCCTTCGCAGGTTTCAGCGGGCTGCAGGAAAGGCGGTCCAGGCAAGTGCCGGTGCTCCTCCTGGGATGCAGCAGAAAGGGGCTGTGTGTGTCTTGCTGATGCGCATGTGGGTAGCAGCTAATGTCTTCATGGACAGGATAACACATCCTGTATTAAGTGTGATCATTCCTATCATTTACAATTCCTTATGTAAAGATATCTGAGCATGATGATGATGATAATGTACACAAGTATACATACACATTTGGCTAGCTTATCTAGCTATTATGAGAGGCTCTGCCCTCACTATTGAGTATGTGATCACTCCAAGTTGTGGTTGAGGGGAAGGTTTTTTTAAATGTAGATGTGAGAAAGAAATCAGCAGTACAGCCAAGGTGTCTGGAAGAATCCAGAGGAGCCAGGAGAGAAAGTAATACACTGAACACGGCCAGCAGAGTGAACTGGGCCGTGAAATGGGGTGGGCAATGAGGGGAATAAGAGAGGAAGCCGAGGGGGGGAGGCAAAAAGAGGACTAAGAGAGCACATGTCTGAAGCAGCAGGGTTATATAGGTTATATAGGAATCAGACGCTAGGGGAAGGGAAGCCCAGAAGCTGCAGAAGTTTAGGCTTGGGAGCCCTGTGAATCCAGCCAGGATTCTGGTCTGAGGAGGCCTGGAGTCCAGCGTGCACTGGTTATGCTAATAGGCACCACAGTTAGTTGTAGACTCCTTCCCGTCTCACTCCCAAGTCCCTTTAAAGCACACTTTCCTTAACCCTCCTGTTTCAGTGGGTGAAGACTGCCTCTGGAGAGCTGATATCATTTGGGGGGGGGGGGTTGGGAAATTAGTGGTGGCTGGGAAATTAGGCTCTAGTTTTTCTGGAATCTTCTCCTCTCATAAAAAACCAAGGAAGGGGACTGGAGACATGGCTCAGTGGTTAAGAGCACTGACTGCTCTTCTGAAGGTCCTGAGTTCAATTCCCAGCAACCACATGGTGGCTCACACCCATCTGTAATGAGATCTGACACCCTCTTCTGGTGTGTCTGAAGGCAGCTACAGTGTACTTAAGGGAGGGTATAGGGGACTTCCAGGATAGCATTTGAAATGTAAATGAAGAAAATATCTAATAAAAAATTGAAAAAAAACAAAAACAAAAACAAAAACAAGGAAGGTCAGAGAGTGAATGGGTAAGATGCAAGAGAAGTCGCCCTCATGGGCGAAGTTCTCCCTTTCCAAGGGAAGCTCCAAGCTCAGAGAGAGACTCTGTCCCAAAAAAATAATGTGAAGAGTGACAAAGGATAATACCCAAGAGTCATCTTCCAGACGCATGAGTACACACTTGCACTAACAGACCCCGATGAGAAAAAATAAGTAAAAAATAAGATTAAGACTTCAAGGACAGCTCTAAGTCCAGACTCCGAGTTTTACTTTAATGCCCTACAAAGTTAGCTATTTGCTGGGCTTTGGATACTTTGCCCAAAAGGTATGCCTCATATCCTAGCAAGACATGTTTGTATCTGATATTATGCAATGATTTTTCTTTTCCTTTGGTTGGATATAACTCCTACCTGTTCCTTATTTCCACCTAGAACCATTTATCCCTGTCTCTCTATGAGCTAGACCACAAGAGCATGCTCAAAAGGCAAACACTGCAAACCAGGCTATGCCTGCAGGGTAGAACTTCTGCTCTGCACAGCTTTCAGCAAACAAATGTCAAGAAACAAAATGTGGCTCTGTTCAGTTCTGTGCTGTTCAAGGCCACATCTCGTTCCTCCAGGCACTAGGATGAAGGCAAGATGGTTTACAGGCATCTCTCCGGTGGGTCTTTTGATGCCTGAGGCTCATGGTTTCCTTTCTCATCTCTGTCTTTAGGTGTAACTCCTTCATTGAAAATGCCTCGGCTCTCAAGAAGCCTCAGGCCAAGCTGAAGAAAATGCATAATCTAGGACACAAGAATAACAACACTCCCAAAGAGCCTCAGCCGAAGAGAATGGAGGAGGTCTACCGGGCCTTGAAGAACGGGCTTGAGTAAGAACTGTGTGCCTTAGGAAAGATTGTCTTCTTCTTCTTCTTCTTCCCTAAAACGACCTTTTTCCTTCCTAAAAACCAGTCATAGGAAGTGAGTTATGAAAGAGCCATGTGAACCATTGCTGCTTTATTCTTTGGTTTGTTTTTAAGGCAGGGTCTCATGGAGCTCAAGCTGGCCTTGAACTCCCTCTGTAGACCTTGCAGTTCTGATCCCGTCTCCATCTGTCAGACGCTGGGATTGCAGGGGAAAAAAAAGTGTGCCAGCACACATTCCTGGGTGTTTCCTTCTTGCTCTATCATGGAAGTAGCTTTTTATAAGTCTCACAAATGGGAGACAAGTTGTATTTGCACATGGAATCGTGACCCCTGAAGTAGGCTTGACATAGTACTGTGTCTATAGCTAACTCCCTGAACTGTTGGACTTCACTTAGACAAGAGATGAAGTAGAGATTGCTAAAGGAGGGTTCTGAGCCAGGCGTGGTGTGGGTCACACTTGTAATTCTACCTAGAGCTCAGTAGACCAAGGCAGGAGGATCATCAAAAGTTCAAAGCCAACCTGGTGACATAGTATACAATCTGCCTCAAACAGACATACATGCAAACAGTTTGTAAAGGGTTCCAAAACCTTCCTGAATGTGTTAAAAGGACAGTTTGTCCTGAAGAAAACTTGCCTAGCATTTGGTAAGGCACCTACAGTAACTACCGGGTTTACCTAGACAAAACTGTGTGACCCAGGTCCTGTCTAACTCTTTCCCTCCCCATGGACTTTCTCCTCTTCTGGATTTTCAGCCTCAAAGGGACACTCCAGCCACCTGTTTCCTTTCTTCACACTGGACAGGCTCAGATGCAGCTACTAGACTCTTAAAATGCTCCCCAACCACAAGTCTTGATTCTTTTTCAAGAGAGAGGCAGGGTCTCACTCTAGAACCCAGGCTGGCCTAGAATGCATAATAACCCTGCTTCAGTCTCCCAAGAGCTGAGCTTACAGGTGTGAGCCACCACCTGACGGTGATCACTATTCTTAACCCCCAGTAGTCAGCGACTGCCCAGATCACTCCTGAAGTGAGCGCTCACTATGATATCTTACCTTTGCAGTGAGTACCTGGAGTTTCACCAGACGGAGCTGGACAAATTGACTGCTCAGTTAAAAGATATGAAGAGGAACTCTCGCCTGGTAGGTACCTCTGATCATGAGGATGCCAGCACAGGGTAGGGGGTGGGGAGTTTCTCCCCTCACTTACTGGAGGGGAGAGGGGGCAGGAGAGGAGGAACGTTTAAAGAAAACAGATACAAGGAGCAAAGGTATTGCCTCCTGGTGTGTATTTTAGAAGGAAGAATTGCTGAGCTTGGTGGCTCACACCTGGAACCCCAGAAGGAGGGAGACTGAGGCAGGAAGATAGCCAGCCTCATATAGGGAAGTCTTGTCTCACACGTAATAATAATAATAATAATAATAATAATAATAATAATAATAGGAAAAATATGTTTTTCTTTTAAGTGCTTTATTCTTAATACTTCCAAAGGTCCTGAGTTCAATTCCTAGCACCCATTTGGCAGCTCATGATCTGATGCCCTCTTCTGGCATACAGCCAAACGTGCAGATGAACACTCATATACTAAGATACATAATTACATCTTTAAAAGAAAACTCTAAACCATGTAACAAAATGATCTGTTATGTTTTTCCTAGCATCTCCTCAGTACATTCAGAAAGGAGAGCATGTGCTTTATCTTCCGTTTGTAAATGTAGGCCATTGTCCTCGTTTGCTTTCTGTGGCTGTGGCAAACACCACAGCCAAATGCAATTTACAGGGAAAAAAAAAAGTTTATTTCAGCTCACAGGCTGTATACTCCATCATAGAGGGGAAGTCAGGCAGGAACCTGGAGGCAGGAACATGAGCAGAGGCCAAGGAGGAATACTGCTCACCGGCTTGCTCCTCGTGGCTTGCTCAGTCTCCTTTCTTACATCCTCTGGACCTTGTGCTCAGGAATGGCACCACCCAAAATGGGCAGGACCCACCCATATTAATCATTAGTTAAGAATATGCCCCCACAGACTTGCCTACCTGCCAATCTGATGGCGTTTTCTTAATTGACGGTCCCCTCTTGGCAGATGAGGCTGACTTGGGTCAACCTGACTGAAAGTTAACCACCACGGTCAGTGGCAGCAGGCAGGGAAGAGAAGGTCACTAAGAAGCCAGTGTGAAAGCACCGTTGAGCCCCCCTTAGAACCCATGCTGTTATGGCTAATGTCGCCTCTTCTGATGAGTTTGTGAGGACCGATTCTGTTCATTTCACAGTGATTTTTATTGCATCTTAACATGTCAAGGCAGCAGGAAAGCCCAGTAGAGTCTGCATATGTAGACCTGGCAGCTGTGGTTAGCATGTGTTTGCCTTTCACTTCACTGGCCTGTAGACTAAAATGCTTTTGGGGTTTTGTTTATGAACCCTTCAAGCTGCCACGAGGCCAACAAGAACAGGGTACAACTGTAGAATCACAGAGGCCATGTGATGCTGCCTCCTGAGAGCACCCCCAAATAACCCAGAGTTTTATTCATTAAAAGTGAATGCCAAAAAAATCCATTTAGAATTTGGTGGGGCTGGTGATTCCTTCAGGCAATGTATAGATGGGAGCGAGTCGTTTATTAAAGTGGACAATGTCTCTAAGGAGGATGTGTCGTAACCAAGGAATCTTCTTTTCATTTCAGGGTGTGCTGTATGATCTAGACAAGGTAGGCTAGCATTCTTTGTTGGGGTGCTACTGAAAAATGAAGCTCTGCACCTGGAGCAGATGTCAAAACATCTGTAGAGGCCCTTTGGGGGGACAGTAAGATTCCTGATAAAAGGTGATTTGGAGGGGGTTTCCGTGAGCGTCTGGACCCGCAGAACCAAAGGGCTGCAGGGGAAGCAAGGCCTCCAGGATGTGGGTTTGCTCTGGCTTCTGAGTCTGGACCTTATATTTGGAGATCCTCACCATGTAGTACTGCCCTTTGCATCAAATCTGAGGCATCTCTGATTAGAAAATACCACAGTTGTTTATGTGCCAGTAAAATGAGTCCATATATACAACATAATGTTTCAAAACTATAAAAGTAGAAAGGAATGATTCCAGTTTTATCTAGTCCTTCCTTTTCATGGAAAGTATATATTCTTATTGACAGAATCCCTCCAGGCCTTTTAGAAGGGAGATTTTTGAGTCTTCCTTTTTAGTTGTACACAATGTCACTGTCCATGCCATTCTATATACATAGCTTTATTTATCTCAATGCCTAATCTAAACATGGCATTCCCCACAAAGATATTTTAAAGGCCAGTTAAATAAAATGCCTGTTACAATATTTATAACTCACAGGAATGGCATAACCAGCTGTATCTGTGAGGCCAAACGGACAGCTGTCACAATGCGCAAATAACAATTATAAGGCATACCCCAGCTCTAGACTCGATTGTATAATTCAGTGTGCAGAAGCTCATTTTAGAACATGCAAAATATGAAGACATTTAGATACCGTCCAAATGACACTGCTCCACCAGACATCAAATGGACTGGCCACCTTGCTGTTTACCATGGCATGACCATAATTAATTAGTCCAAGCTCATCTCCCAGGCTAGTCAGTGTCTTGAAAAATATTTTTCAAATTAACATTAGGACACCTCTAAAATAGTGGCCAAGGTAGAAGGAAGCAGGAAGTACTTGTGGGACTTGTGCGGAGGACAGGCTACTGCAGTTTTTCTCAGGAGCCTAATCAATTGCACTGCGAATGGCTGCTCTTTCTTCAAGCTTCTCCTTTTAATTCCAGCAAATTAAAACGATTGAGAGATACATGCGACGCCTGGAGTTTCACATTAGTAAGGTAACCAGTGCTGCTCTTGTCTCTGCTTCTGTATTTCTGCTCTCAGTTACTGCCCAGTGCTGCTCTTGTCTCTGCTTCTGTATTTCTGCTCTCAGTTACTGCCCAGTGCGTGCCCACCCATGAGTATAACATGGGTACCGGATGGCTTTAACTAGATGCCTCTGCTGAACATAGAAATGAAAGCCTTGGGGCTGGAGAAATGGCACCGTAGTTAAGAGCATTGGCTGCTCATGCTGTGGACCCAGGTTCAATTCCCAGCCTTGACCGGGGGGGGGGGGGGGGGGGGGCTCACAAACAATTGTAACTCCAGTTCCAGGGGATCTGACACCTTCTTCTGGCTTCCACAAATACCAGGCATGTGTGTAGTACACAGGCATACATGCAAGCAAAACACCTAGTCACATAAAATATAGATACATAAAATCTAGAAGAAAGAGAGGAATTAAGTAAGGGAGGGGAAGAGGGAAGAGAGACGGGGAGAAATAAGAACGTGAAATCATATTAACTGGCACTGTTGGACTTCACTCTCATAAGTGTGAACAACTTAACTGAATTTTCTCTACTCTTGATCCATGATTTCACAAAATTGTTTTCAGTAAATAACCTCAATTTTTAAATTTTTTTTTTTAAAAATGCTTAATTCTGGGGCTGGAAAGGTGATTCAGTGGCTAAAAGCACATACTATTCTTGAAGAATTCATATCCCTTAGTTCACCAACTGCCTGTAACTCCAGCACCAGGGGAGTTAATGCCTTTTTCTAGCTTCCAAGGGCATCTGCACTCAAGTACACATACCAGCACATAGATATACACATTAGACACACGATTAAAAATAAAACCATCTTTAAAAGAACAAGAACAGGCTGAGTCTAGGCTTAGAAGGATGGTTCTGTGGTTAAGAGTACTTGCTACACAATTACGGATCACGAAGACCTGCGTTTGTATCCCACCACCCATGCCACAAGCTGGGTATCCCAAAAATGCTTGTAACCCAGCTCCAATTGGGGCAAAGACAAAAGTGTGGGTGAGGCTTGCTGGCCTTCTGCTTAACAGAAAATCTGAGCTACAGGTTCAGGGAGCAACCCCTCCTGATTCAAAGGAATAGGTTGAGAGTAATAGATGAAGACAGCCAGCACCATCTTCTGGCTCCTGCACACACAGTCACACACACATACACACATACACACACACATGCACTACACTCACTCACTCACACACTTACATTCACACAGACACTTACACACCCACACACACTCACACACACACAGTCTCACACACATTCACACAGGCACTCACACCCACACACAGTCTCACACACTCACACATATACTCACACACACACTCACCCATACTCGCACACACATTCACCCATACTCACACACACACTCACCCATACTCACACATACACTCACACACTCACACTCACACACTCATAGACACATGCACAAATGCATAGGTAAAATACTAACTCCAAAGTTGTATGTATCACCTAAGGATAATGCCTCTTAAAGTTATAATAGTTTTGCATACTACACATTTCTCTTCGATGTAAAATTAGAACCTTTCCAATGCTTAATCCACATGTAGGGGACTCCTGTCCACATTGTCTAACCCCACAGTCCAGCACAGACCTACACATTTCCCAAAGTATGTCCCCACTTCTCTCTATCTCCCCCAATTCCTCCCTTTATCTCTCTTTTTTAAGGCAGGATCTCAACGGCCTGGAACCTACAACCCTCCTATATCAGCCTCTCAAGTGCTGGGATTATAGGCATGTGCTAGGCTAGCTGCCTAAGCCAATTTAAACAATCCCGGTGGTAGCCTCAAAGACATGAATGGGCCTTTTCAACTTGTATAATTTGGAAACAGGATTCAAGCAAAATCTGCTTTGAAACAAACAAACAAACAAACAAACGGATAAAGTGTTGCAAAAGAGTCAGTGACCGATCTAAGGAATGGACCTTGACAGTTCTCTCTCAGCTTCTCCAGAACAGAAATACAGTGTATCTTTAAGGGCATGACAACAGCCTATGGGGCTTCTCTCAAGCATGAAGGTTATTTATCTGTTTCCTGTTTGGGTTCTGGCAGGTAGACGAGCTCTATGAAGCCTATTGTATCCAACGGCGTCTCCAAGATGGTGCCAGCAAAATGAAGCAAGCGTTCGCGACGTCCCCTGCCAGCAAAGCTGCCCGGGAGAGTCTGTCTGAGATCAACCGCAGCTACAAGGAGTACACAGAGGTAAATCCTGCGGTCTCGTTCCCTGACACAGGCCATGCTGCTACAAGGAGTACACAGAGGTAAATCCTGCAGTCTCCTTTCCTGACACAGGCCATGCTGGAGACCATGGCTCAAAATGTAAACAACAACAACAACAACAACAACAACAAAGTAAAAGGAGAGCTGGGAAAGGAGGTCAGTGGCCCAGCATTTATTTACCTGGCAGACACGAGGCCCCACCCCTCATATATAAAAAAAAAAAAAGCCACAAGCAAGGCAATGGTGGAACTGTCAAAACTAAGTCATGAAGCCCAATATTTCATCATTTAAATTCATTTCTAAATACTGTTGTGTGCCCTGAAGGAAGAATATGATAAAGTGACTGGCTAGCCCACATACAGTTTTGATATTGGACTCCATTCTACCTACAGTTCTGTGTCTATGCGAGTTTGCGAGCATGCGTGTGTGTGCGTGTGTGTGTGTGTGTGTGTGTGTGTGTGTATTAGAGAGAGAGAGAGAGAGAGAGAGAGAGAGAGAGAGAGAGAGAGAGAGAGAGAGATTTATCCAAGATATAGAGCCATGAACAGAAATGTTATCTTCCTGGTCTCTGACAGTCTCTGGGGTCCAAGTATCATCAGACAGGGAGGTTTCACGCCCTAGGGGTCACCTAACACTAATGCATGCCCTTCATGAAGAGGCTGAATTATTAAAGCTGCCCTTCCCACCGTCCCTGGAGACTTCATTCAGAGATCAGATGTCATCAGTGAAGTCATGGCTCGAGCAGGGTCTAGTGGGCAATTTGCAGAGCCGAGCATCTGTCTTAGGGTCCCTTTATGCTCGAACCACGGGGCTGCTTGAACCAAATAAGTCTTTCTCTTTTCATAATTTAACATTAGGCCCTTCTTTGCCTACATTCCAACACATATTTTTTTAAATTCATAAAATAAGCTGGGCTTAGTATAACCCTAACACTCAGAGGCTGAAGCAGGAGAATTACTGCAAGTTTGAGGTCATCCTGGGCTGAACAGCAGTGACTACCAGGCCAGCTAGAGCTACATAACAAGAACATGTCTCAAAATAAATAAGAGCTGTGGCGATAGTGTAACTGTAGTTACGAGTCACAGGATAGGTGCTGGGAACTGACCGTGGGTCCTCAGGAAGAACAGCCTGTGCTCTTAACCACTGAGTCATCTCTCCAGCCCTATGACCTGCTTTTTGAGCATGCCCAAATTACAGGCTCCAACATAGCCCTAATAAGCATTATAGTTTCGAAGCACTGAAAGCCCTAAGTGATTTTATCCACCCTGCAACCCCAGGAGCGGTTCTCCAAGTATTTTCTCACTTGGAACAGTGTTCATCCCTGGCTGCATCCATGGGTGACTTCAGCTGTTAATCTAGTGGCCCCAGAGTTCTTAAGACAGTAGGAGCATTCCCAACATGCCTAATGACACATCTGGTACGTCTAGAAACTGGTCCCTTGCAGAGAGGCCCCAGGCTCTGAGAAAACAAACTACTTACAGTGCTGAGATTCTCCTTTCAATGCTTTCAAGCTACTCAGAGCTCATACTGGAGCAAATGCTCCCCTGCTTTGCCCCGCTCTCTGAAGGACTGAGGACTTCCTATACAGAAAGGAGAACACCATTCTTCCCATGTCCCACGAGAGTGACGGCGCTGAGCGAACAAAGAATCAAATAAGAAGCCGAGCCTACAGACTTCCTCGAGCTCCCTGAACAGGCTTGAGCCTGTTGGTGTTCACTAGGTGGCCTCACTTTTGTCGACATGGCAACTTGCCCAGGCCTTAGCCTCAGCCAAGCTGGCCGTAAGGAGGAGGTTTGCAGAAGCAGAGATGACCACTGCTGCTTACTGCAGTAGAGAAGCTTGCAAGGCTCACCCCAGCTAAGCTGCAGGGAGCTCTCACTGGAGAGAGACACTGGCTAGGACACTTGAAGTCCACCTCTAACTGCTCTCATTAGGTCCTCTGATACTGGGGTGGTAGAATGGGTATGGTCAGGTATTGTAACCTTGAGTGTCTCGTTCCTTTAATACCACAGTGAGGAGGGGACCCTAACTCAACCTAGGGGCTCATTCTGGGGCTTCATAACATCGCATTGAAAGTCTGCCTTACCTGGGTAGACTCAAACTCCTACGCTCCTCATCCCCAAAATTTTGTGTGTGTATACATGTCTGTGTGTGATAGAGAAAGGCAGGTATAGAAACCTGAGATAGACCTCAGCTCTCATCCTCTCGGGTGCTATCATCCATTTTGTTGGGGTTTGTTTGTTTTGAGAACAGGGTCTCTCACTGGTCTGGAACTCTCTAAGTAGGCGAGGCTTGCAGGCGCAAGCCCCAGAGGGCAACGTCTCTGCCTTCCTTCCACTGAGAATGCAAGCACATACCACCAAGCCTGATTACTGTTTTCTTAATTGTTTTTAATTTAGCAAGTAAAAGATACATATAAATGCATAGGATATAACATTATGAAACGGGCACACACTAGAGAGTGGCTGACCCAGCATGTTTAACCTGGAGCATGGATCTCCTCCTATTTAGTGTGCTTGGCTGATTCTCTGTCACAACATACCGCCTTTTTGTACAGTCCCGAGTCTGTTCTTAGAACATCCGCTTTCTAGAGATGTCTGACTACTTTAATATCATTTAACTTGTCCACCTAAGCCCCAGCTATCCCATGCACCGGAAGCGTTATGTCGTACTGCCTGTCCTGCAGCGGGTACTGTGTACTCATGGGAAACAGGAACATGCCTCTCGTTCAATGCTATCATTGCCGAAACGCCTTGTGCCACCGTGCAGAGGACTGCGGATCTAACGTCGTTTCCTATGCTCTTTGCAGAACATGTGTGCCATTGAAGCGGAGTTGGAGAGTCTGCTGGGAGAATTCTCCATCAAGATGAAAGGTAATCTAATCTGTCCTTGTTCAGAGAGGGATGAAGGTGCCATGTCGTCCCGCAGAGCTTCAATGAGAAGGCATGCCATTGCAAAGACGTGGGGTCGCCTGCTCTTGGGCCTTCCACTCATGCTGCTTTTTTTTTTTTTTTTTAATGGGTCTCTTCTTGAACCTTGCCTTCACGTTTGAAAATGGTGTCTATTAGATAAGTGAAACAACCAACCTCAGAATCCATCCTACGACTCAGTAATCACCAACGCTTTGCCACTTTTTCTTTTCCCTTTGATGAACTAGAAAACTCCAGAGGAGGAAATGCCAAGGATGTCGGCAGTGCCTGTAAACGTCAGTACAGTTCTGAAAGAATAGGGTCGTCTTATGTAATGTAACCGCAGTGCCGTGGCCCGTTGTCCCATTATCTCATCTAATGAAATTAGCACGTCTTTGTTATTAACCCAGTTCGTTGGCAGATATCCCCAGCTGTCTGTCTCACGAGTGCTTCCTAGAGTTGTGTTGCCTCAATTAGGACCCACACAAGGTCCACGTGTTATAATTAGCTGTCAGTTGGGCTCCCTTTAATCTAACACAAACCCCCATCCAGCCTTCTAGACTTACCTGGCAGCCTCTTTACATTGTCATTCAGCCATCTGTTTATTTATCTACTTTGAACATCTTTTTAGTTTGAAGACAAAATTTTTCTGTGTAATTCAGGCTGGTTTCAAACTCACGGCAATCAATCCTCCTCCTGTGACGGGCCAAGCACTGGGATTATAGGACCATCTCACCATGCCTGCCTCACCATACCCATCTCACCATACCCGTCTCACCATACCCATCTCACCATACCCGTCTCACCATACCCGTCTCACCATACCCGTCTCACCATACCCGTCTCACCATACCCATCTCACCATACCCGTCTCACCATACCCATCTCACCATACCTGTCTCACCATACCTGTCTCATCATACCTGCCTCTCCATACCCATCTCACCATACCCATCTCATCATACCCATCTTGCCTCGGCATGCTGCCACGTCAATCATTCCATTTGTCCCTGCGCTCCCATGTTGCTGCGAGTCTGTTCTAATCGAGAGCATTGTTGCTTTAGACTACGGCACCTGCAGCCCAAAAGAAGAAAGGAGAACTCTAGCTAGATGCGGTGAGCCTTACACTGCAGTGTCCACGGTGCCTATCAGGGCTGTGGGACAGAGGCATCACAGCCGGCCCTTTTCTCTCCCACATTTGGCTCATTTGACTGTAGCTGAGCAGCTGGGCCCCTGCGGTTCTCTCTCTCTCTGGGTCGGTTTGCTTGTTTAACAGTTTGATCCTTAGGTCGCTAATGGGCATTACTACCTTACCCACTCTCTGTGATAAGAAGAGTGAAAAGGGGAAACCCCCTCTAAAAGCAGTTCTGGGTGGAGCTGGAGAGATGACGTCGTAGTTAAGAACACCAGTGGTTCTTGTAGGGGATGTGGGTTCAGTTCCCAGTGCCTACACGGCAGCTTACAACCACTGGTAACTCCAGTCCCCGGGGCTCTGGTACCCTCTCTGACCTCCTCAGACGGCCGACAAGTGTGTGATGCACGTGCATAATGCCTTGCCTGTGCTGGACATCTGCATCTTTCTAACTTTCCAGGTCCATTTCTTCCACTTAGGTCTCTACCTGAGTTCGTGGTTCAAAACCACCCTGGACCATGCTACCTCTCAGCAGTTCAGAATCTGCACAGCCAGGATGGAGGTTCTAGAGGTCTATTTGAACTTTCAGGATGGTTCTGTCAGCAGCCTGGTTCGTTGCAGCCTAGCAGACAGAGCGAAGTTACTTTGCCAGTGTTAACAAAAGGATTACCCACGTCCCAGGGCATGTAGGCCAGCACACGGAGACTGAGGTCACCACACCTGTTAACACAAGGGCCGCTGAGGTCCTGTTTCTGATGTTCACTGGTATCAGATGCTTCCATTTTTGATGGGAGGGATACTTTCTTCTACTTCATGTGTGGATGCCAATAGTCAAAAAGCATTAGATGACGTCTCCGAGGTCACACAGTAAGCTGACATCAGACTTAAAGCTGAATCCTGGGGTCCTGGCTCCTACATTAAGTTACTTTTCCCATCTCTATGACAAATACCTGATTCAAAAGGGAACTTTGGGGAGAAAGGGTTTGTTGTAGTTTATGGCTTGAGTGGGGGGACACTTGGTCATGGCGGGGGGCGGGGTATAAAAGAGCTCATGGCTGTGGGGGTCTGCAGCTAAGATTTCCCAGGACAGGAGCAGAGAAAGGACAATGCTGGTGCTCATCTCACCGCCACTCCTGTTTGTTTGTTTGTTTGTTTTATTCAGTTTAATATCCAAGCCTGCATTCAGGGTGCGTCTTAACTTTTAAAGATCTTGGAAACACCCTCATGGACATGTCCAAAGGGTTATGCCTCATTAATTCTCAGAGTCTCTCCCTTTCCTTCCCTTCCCTTTCCCTTTCCCTCTCCCTTTCCCTTTCCTTTCCTTCTTTCTGGACAGGGGTCTCATGTAGTATTTGTTACATAGCTGAAGCTGGCCTTGAACTCTTGGTATTCTTACCACTCACTACCCACTGAGTGCTAGGGTTATAGTCACTGTCTCGAGCAATAAGGTAGGCATACGTAGTTTGTATGACAAACGTTGTATTTTCTTATGCTGAGGGTCATCACACAAGGTTCACACTCCAAATTCTTAACTATGGTTCTTAGCCTAGCTCCCCAAATCTGCTCACCTGTGACATATTTTAGCTGAAGGTCTGGTTTCAATCTCCAACAGTAGTCCTGGTTCAGGAGACTCCCCAGTCTTGTGGGGTCCTGACTATTTTTACATGTCTAAAAGGCATTTCTTACTCTGCTCACTATAGTCAGCTACCACCATACCCACTTCTAGGCATTTCTTATTCAAACAATTTGACCATGGAAATTAACCATCACCTCTGCCAGTACATGACCACCTCAATGCCACATTATGAAGAAGTCCTAATAATTGAGCAGACACTATCAACCATTGCTCAAATGCCAGTTTTCACTAGAGAAGGGATTCCCTTCAGCCTAAAACATAAGCACGTAAAAGGTATGGCATGGGGAAGGGACTACCCACCCACCCACATAATCCAAATCTCAGACCTGGAGGGAGTAAGCTTCTATCATGGGTGGAGATGCCCTGGTCACCGACAGTGAACTGAGTGACTTGGGCTGAGACAGTAAATGCCTGAGCCACATGCTCTCCTGTCCTTCTGCCCACTTTTCTCTTATGCTTCCTTGGTTGCCCTAAACTCAACTTCTGTCACCTCTACCCTCCTAAAGTAAAAATCCCAGAAACTACAGCTCTGATTAAACACACACACACACACACACACACACACACACACACGCACACGCACACGCGCGCGCCCCATCCTTTTCTCCCTCCACAAAAGGAATGAGAAGACATCCCAGATTCTCATGAGCCACTGCTGTCCACTGTGTTTGATTAGTATACACCTCAATCTCTACCCCCACCCCTGTTCCCCAAACCAAGCACTTGCATCACATTCTCAGATCTGACAACCCCGAAGTTCCTCCTGCCACACCCTCCCACACTTCCCTTTTGCTCAACCCCACAACTAACTACAATCTGAAAGGCAGTTGTCTTCAAGATGGTGATGATAAAGACATGGGGACAAGAGCTGCTAAGCTATGCACACCAGCCTTTGCCACTTCACGACCCCAGGACACCACAGTTGTCTGGAGATGCAGGGTGGAGGGGAAACTTTGAGTAGCACATCCTCACTCAGTGGGCATACATGAGCAAACACATGACCAGACTATTGTAGAAGCCTGAGCCCAGGATGGATGGAGTGGTTGCTAGGGCAGAGGCAGGAGGATCTGCGTACAAAGTTAGCAGTAAACTGTCTCAAAAGAAAACAGAAAATTAAGTCGGGTCTGGTGGTCCATGCCTATAATCTTAGCACTCTTGGGGCCGAGGCAGGAGGATTGTGAGGTTGTGGCCAGCCTAGGCTTCAGAATGAGACACTGTCAAGAAAGAATGAAAAAGGAAGGAAGGAAGGAAGGAAGGAAGGAAGGAAGGAAGGAAGGAAGGGAAGGGAAGGGAAGGGAAGGGAAGGGAAGGGAAGGGAAAGGAAAGGAAAGGAAAGGAAAGGAAAGGAAAGGAAAGGAAAGGAAAGGAAAGGAAAGGAAAGGAAAGGAAAGGAAAGGAAAGGAAAGGAAAGGAAAGAAGAGGAAGGAAGAGGGACAGACAGAAAGAAGAAAAGAAAAAAATAAAAACTTTAAGCAAAGGTTCCCACTGAGGAGAGGATTGGAAGGGTGTAGAGCACTTCCTCAACTAACCTTTGGCTAGAACAACCAAACTGAAAGTCCCTCCTGAAGGTGGGGATGCTGCCCAAAGCTGTCAGGGGGACTGCTGTGATCCCTGTGCTCTATAAAAGTGCTGTGGGGAGCTGTTTAGGCCAGACTCTGAAAACCTGTAAGGGCCCAGCTGGATTCAGGACCCCAAACCAGAAAAGAAACTAAGAACTGCAGTGTCTTACAGAAAACTACTTTTCTTCCCAACGATGACCTCATTTAAATGAGTTCCAGGAGGACACATGTCCAGAGGTCAGTGCTAGCTGGTCACCATGGCCTTTAGGATGAACTGGGAAAACTGCCCAGGAAGCAGGAAGGCCAGTACTAAGACACAGTCTGAGGTGCACTCTTAGGAAGGTCATGGCAGAACTGGGAAACAATGGAGTACTTCTCTGATCAGAACTGTGTCTGAGCAAAGGCAGCCAGTGGCATGGGGAGCCAGGTGAGCAGTTGTTGTGTGACTGTAGGTAGCTGGGAGGCTCTATAGCTGTGTGGCTGTAGGTAGCTATGAGGTTGTATCAGCAACCTTTCTCCACTGTGATAAATTCTCTGAAAGAAGCAACTTAAGAGGAAAACGATCCGTGGCAGCTTAAGATTTGGAGGAATTTAGTCCACTATGGGAAGGGGAGCTATGGTAGTCGGAGAGGCTTGCAGATTAGGCAGGGGTTAGAGTGGATCAGGAAGCCAGACACAGGCTAGAAGCAAAGCAGGGCTATAAACCTCAAGAACACACTCTCCAGTGTCTGATCCCCTCCAGCTAGGACCTAACTCTTAAAGACTCCGTAACCCCCCACAACAGAGCTACCCAGCTGGTGGTCAAATGTTCAACCATGAGCCGGGGGATATCATTTATCCACAGTCACACTGGGGGCAGCACCCTGTCCTCCATTCAGGCTGTGGAAGAGCTGTTAGATCGGTAACACGGGAGCAAAGTGTAAAAGATCAAAAAAAGACCCACGTGAGGGAGCCCAGGGATGGTTTCTGAGTGGCCATAATGAAAACCTAGCTGATACAACAGTTACCACCAAACAGCTGAGAAAACACTGGGCCTTTTGCAGCTGTAGAAATGCCAGCAGGGGCTCGGGCCAGAATTTGCAGGACCCAGCCAGGCCCCAAAGTCCCTGATAGCCGGTGCTCCAGCATAAGTGCTCACCCGGCCTGGGGAGCTTTGACTGGAACTGGCTCCTGCCTGCTGCCATTCTGCTGTTATCACTGTCACCAGAGGCTGGGAGATGCCTTATAAGGAATGCCAATAAGGTGCTTTCATTCCATGGACATTGAAACCCAAAACCCATCAGGACCACAGCCCTCCCTCTCCCGTGATAAGAAATTTCTGGTGATTTTGAGAAGGAAGATCGTCAAAGAATACCCCCCCACCCTTCTCAACTTATCCATCATGGTCCCGAAGCGGGGTCCCTATTGTCACCTCAACATGTAAACAGGTAGTGGATTAACCAGGAGCTGATAATTTGTAGGTATTCAAAGGGTAAATGGGGTTTTGTTAGAATTAGCACACTGGGCTTCGGATTCATAAAAGCCAGCCAGCAGCGCTTTCTTTCCAATGTGTTTTTGTGGAGGTGGGGGAAAAATAGCCTAAATGCTCCAGAACTATTCATGAAAATCGCTTCCTCCAATCCTGCTTTTATTACAGTGGGTCCTCCTAAGTGGCTCATTAGCTTCTAATTGTTAGCGAGAGCTGCTCTTAGATGCATGGGCTCGCCAACTAAAAGGCGTGCCAAGTTGGTGAACTGCTGCCATCTAGTGATGAATGGTGGTAAGAGGTGAGTCCCTTTTGAAGCTTCCCTGAATTCATCTTATTCATCACCATGCCCACGGACGGGTCAATGGGAAGCAGGTTTGTCCATTTGAGATAAATTGAGCCATTCACTGAAGGTAAAACACACAGTGTGACATCATCCTTGTTATGTCTATGGGAGTAAAATCTTGTTTGCTAGAAACACAACCCAGGGCAGGGAAGACAGCATAAAGCAAGCAAAAGGATATGGGTTTGGATCTGCAGAGCCCACATAAAAAGCTGGGCATCGTGTCATGTGATTATAATCCCAACTCAGCCTCTGAAGGAGAAGGGAATTGAGACGGGTAGAAGATCCCTGTGCTTTCTGGCCAGCCAATCTAACCAAACAGCAACCTCCAGGTTCAGTAAGAGATCCTATCTCAAAAAAATAAGGTCTATGAAAGCATCCGCAAGCATAGGTATACATGTGCACATGCACACATGCACACATGCACAAGCACGTACAAGCACACAAGATACATGCCCCAGGACTCAAAGGTTGAAAATGGAAAACATCTGTGCTGAATTTTTCACTGCAATTTTGTCATAGATTTTTTTCATGAGAATTTTTTAAATGTAAATTAATATTTTCACCCTCACACAGTGGGCTTGCAGAAAATATCAATAGGAAGGAGGGAAAGGGCGACAAAAGCTGGGTCTCTGGAGCTGTGTCCCAGGTTTGGCAGCCATGTATTCTGACAAGGTGTTGCTGCTGAAGCAGTAGGCCTCAAATGGAGCCATCCACTCCACAGTGACCTGCAGATGGCACAGGGGAAGAAAAGCCACCTTGTGCTAACTGGATCTGTCAATGAACACAGGCTACAGTCATCTGAGAGGAGAGCACCTCATTTGAGAAAATGCCTCCATAAGATCCAGTCATAGAATATTTTCTTAATTTGTGATTGATGGGGAAGGGCCCAGCCCATCCTGCGTGGTGCCATCCCTGGACGGGCTGAGAAAGCCAGTAAGCAGAAACCCTCCATAGCCTCTGTATCAGTTCCTGACTCTAGGTTCCTGCCCTGTTTGGGTTCCTGTCCTGACTTCCATTCAGTGATGAACCGTGACAATGAAGCTTCAGCTAAATAAACGCTTTCCTCCCCAAGTTACTTTGGTCATGATGTTTCATTGCAGCATTGGTAACGCTAAGACACGCGTCTCTTCTTTCAAAGGAACAGGCTATTGGCAGTCGGTTGATTGGATTTTGTTTGTTTACTTTTCTTTATTTATATTTATTTTTATGTGCATTTGAGTTCTGCCCTCACGTGTCTGTGTCAGGTCCTGGAGCTGCAGACAGTTGTGAGCTGCCACGTGAGTGCTGGGAATTGAAACCAAGTACTTTAGAAGAACAGTCGGTGCTCACAACTGCTTGACCTTCTTTCTAGTCCCGTGGTTTGTTTTCCTAATCACCAGTTTGGGGTACATGACGGTCTAGTTCTAGCAAGTTCATAAGCATCAACAGGAATGAGTGCACTGCAGACAAGTGACAGGTGTGGGGGCAAGGACTCACAGGGAGGTGTCTAGTATCACAGATCTTGGGACACAAGGAAAATGAAGAGGCCAGTTTATTTGCGTGGGAATATTTTGGTCAGTGAAAGAATAGGTTTCTGGTCCTGCTGCCCTGATCCTGAAATCTGCCAAAGGTACACAGAGTTCTCATGACCCAACAGCCTCCCGGTCCTTGAAACCTCGTCCCATCACCCAATGGGGCATGTCCTACTAGCTGTACATCCTCGCAAAGGATATTCTCTGAAGATGCTCCTACACCTGTTACCTGAGGTTTCTCCACTTTCACATACTACATGAGTTTTTGATCCATGACAAACTGGGTCTCTAAGGAAAGGAAATGTGTTCTGCAACTCACAGCCCAATCTCTTGTTTACAGGTCTGGCTGGCTTTGCCCGTCTCTGTCCTGGAGATCAATATGAAGTAAGTTGACGTGTTGGTCTGCATGTTGGCGTTGAAGGCTTGAAGGGCTATAGTTATGATTGCTGTTGTTGTTGTTGTTGTTGTTGTTGCTGCTGCTGCTGCTGCTGTTTTGGTACTATTAACCAAGGAACTTGTGCATGCTGAGCAAATGCTCTACCATTGAGCTATATCTTCTGTCAATGTTTTACTTTTTTAAAAAAGTGTGTGTGCAGGGCAGTGGTGGCACACGCCTTTAATCCCAGCACTTGGGAGGCAGAGACAGGCGGATTTCTGAGTTCGAAGCCAGCCTGGTCTACAAAGTGAGTTCTAGGACAGCCAGGACTATACAGAGAAACCCTGTCTCGGAAAAAAAAAAAGTGGGGGGGTGCCTATATGTGTTTATGTGGGTATGTGCACAGAATGTAGGTTCCTACAGAGACCAAAGCTTGAGTTTGGGGCAATTGTGCTTCGTGTAGATGCTGGAAACAGAACTTGGGTCCTCTGCAAGAATAGGATGTGCTCTTAATGGCTGAGCCATTTCTCCACTCCTACTTTTTATTTTTGAAACCACAGTTCATAAAGTTGCTCAAGCTAAAACTTGAACTCGTGATCCTCCTGCCTCAGTTCGGATGTCAGGCATGTACCACCAGGCCTGGGTCCAGTTGTTATTATTTTTCCTTCATTTGTCTTTTAACATTTTGAGCCAGTGAGAAAGTCTGGAGGGTAATCTGAGAACTCACTCCCACGTGTGGAACATGGTGGTTCCATATACCCCACCATTACATCCTCATACTATGTCGCTTACTACCAATCATGATCTTTCATCCATAAATTCCTCTCCCAACACAGAAAGGACAATCTTTCACGTAAGACCCAGACAATTCTTAACACCTACAACTTTTATCATTGCCTCTATTAGTTATTTCTCTCTCTCTCTCTCTCTCTCTCTCTCTCTCTCTCTGACACAAATACAGGTCAGATTAGACCTAGTTAAAAGCAGATAAACGCATGTTTATTAGGTGCTGCTCTTCGGTGTGTTTATTTGTCCCAAAGAATAGGGCTAAAGAAGTCACATCTGGGCTAAGGCAAGGGGTTTTGTGGCTCTTAGGCAAGGGGTGATGACATATCAACCAGGAGCAGGGACTGTGCCCAAGTATTGTCAAACTCTAAGTCCCTGGACCAGCACTTGAATGGGTTGGTCATGTTAGAAAGGTGGGTTGCATCAACTGCCAAAAATACAGAACTAGGCTTTCGACAACATTCCTTTGGTCAGACTTTTCTCAGTGTAGACTGGTCTGGGAGAAGGAGGGCAGACAATGGGGTTTCCCAGCTTGTGCAAGGGCAAGCAGTGGGCTCCAACCCAACACTCTTCAACAAATATGAGATAAAATACACTTGAGTTTTCCCAAGTGACCCCAACTGTAGCTTTACTTTCTGAATCAAGATCTAATGTAGGGTCATGACTAAGTCAAAGTCTTATGACTGAAAATGCAAAAAAACCCTACCATGCATGTCCAACTTCTGGCCTGGGGACTACATGCAGCCAAGAATATAAATGTGGCCTGACACAAAATCATAAACTTCACACATTGGGAGGTTTTTTTGTGTGAACGTGAAAATTTGGGGTTACACAGTTCTTGACACAGTTCTTGACACAGTTCTTGAGTGTGAACTTTCTGTATGACAATGTCATCTGTTCATACCCAAAGGTTGGGCATGATCAAAACCTAATTATAGAGTTTTCAGTATTTAAAAAAAAAATGTACTTATAAACTATGTCATAGCTCATATTTAAAGGGATTATTACTTGAGACATCCTGACCCTGTCTCAGAAACAAAACAACCAAAACTTTCTCAGAATCAAAAGGCCATTTGTCTCTTCCTTCTTCAAAAGAGCATGCATGTAATAATTTTCTCTCCTGACAGAGGCTCTGAGGCCATTCACACCAACTGCCCTCCTCTGCCCAGAGTCTGGAAGGTCCAGACCCTTACCAGCATCACAGGGACAGGTCTTTATTCCTCTTTGCTGGCTACAAGTAGAATTGGAGATGGCTCTTATCTCTCTAAAGGAGCTGGGGTCAGCAGAGCTTCAGTTCTGGTGGCTGATGGATTGATGTAGGGTTAAAAAGAAAAAGACAAGTCTTATATGAGTGGACAGCTTGACACAGAGCTATGACCTCCACTTAAAATATCTATGTAGATTTATTTTATATGTGAGTGCTTGACTTCATGTATGTCTTTACACCGGTGTGTGTGTGTGTGTGTGTGTGTGTGTGTGTGTGTGTGTGTGTTTGAGAGAGAGAGAGAGAGAGAGAGAGAGAGAGAGAGAGGCCTGAAGAAGACAGAAGAGGGTGTTGGATCCCCCTGGAACTGGAAGTAAAGTTGATATAAGCCATAGTGTGGGTCCTGGGAACCAACTCTCAGTCCTCCGCAAGAGCCACAAGTGCTCTTGGCCTCTGAGCTAATGATCCAGCCCTTGCTCTAACCTTTTACTAAAGAAACATCCACACCCTCAGCTAGAGAACCAGAATGCACTCCTTAACTGGTCCAGATGTGCTGCAACATAGCCCTCAGGAGTCAGAGGCAGGTGGAGTGCTGTGAGTTGGAGACCAGCCTGGTCTCCTTAGTGAGTTCCAGGCTAACCAGGGACACATAGTGAGACTGTTTCAAGTCAATAAATTAAGTTAAACCTCCTCTACACTCCTCATGGGCTCCACTGAGAACCCAGACTGGGTGGGCAGGGGAATGAAGGGTGTGGACCCGATGCCTGGCCCTTGGATCTGGGCAATAGGGAGGGGAGGTGGAGTGTGGTGAAACAGGAGGCTCCCTGATGTCTTCACCCCAGATTTTCATGAAGTATGGCCGGCAGAGGTGGAAACTGAAGGGCAAAATAGAAGTAAACGGCAAACAAAGCTGGGATGGAGAAGAAACCGTCTTCCTGCCCCTCATAGTTGGGTTCATTTCAATCAAGGTACAGTGTGTCCCTGCCTTTTGGTGTCCTTCCTTCCTGGTGTCCTAGCCCGATGATCCCTTAGTGGGGACCCTCCATCCCATAGGCCTCTCTCTGCGCAAAGCTTCTTTTAGTTGAGATGCTCTTAAAGCCCAGAGACAACGTAACTGTAACAAAGTAACATTTGAAAAAACAAACCTGACAGATGTATTTCTAAAATAAGGAATCAACTGACTAAAAAAAAAAAAAAAAAAAAAAAACACGAAGATAAGACATTCCTCCTTTCTCCCCTCACTGTCTCTACCAGGTCACAGAACTCAAAGGACTGGCGACTCACATCCTGGTGGGAAGTGTGACCTGCGAGACCAAAGAGCTGTTTGCAGCCCGACCCCAGGTGGTGGCTGTTGACATCAATGACCTTGGTACCATCAAACTGAACCTGGAAATCACCTGGTAGTAAGTTCCTTTTTTTTTCAAGTTCATCATGGAAAGGCAATGGCCGATGGCTAGTGTTGTTCTGGGCTAGCGCTCGAACCACGGTATCAGCATGGAGCAGTGGTCACACTGAACTGCTGACTCAGAATCAATTAAGCTCACCAGGTAGCATGTCCAGGTAGCTCTCCTTTTCCCTTGCCTACTTTTAAACATCTTATTATAACCCGGTGTGGGGGCATATGTCTGTAACCCTAGCATGTGGGAGGTGGAAGCAGATGGGCCAGAAGTTTAAGGCTAACCTCAGTTTCATAGCAAATGTTGGGCCAGCCTGAGCCATAGGAGACCTGTCTCAAAAAGTAAAATAAAATAAGGCCTGGGGAGATAGCTTTGTGAGACCGCTTGCCGCACAAGTGTGAGAAACGGAGTTTAGATCTCTACAACCCATGTAAAGCCAGACTCAGTAGCATTTGTCTATAATCCCAGAACTCCTACATATGACAGGAGAATCACAGGAAGCCAGCTAGCCTGCTAGACACAGCAGCCAACAAAAAGCACATCTCAGACAAGATTCAAGAGGAAGACTGAGACCAGTCATTGTCCTCTGACCTTTACATGCACACTGTACCCCCTACACACACACACACACACACACACACACAAGATTCTTATGTTCTTTGTAAAAGTCACCTGATGAAAATGACACAGCCCTTGGCTTATGAGTGAATATGCCATGTTGCTATTTGGGTTGGAAGGCTCCCTTACATATCAAAGTCAGCTGTGGCGACAGCCAAGACGCCGTTGTCCTGTCACAGAAACACCACCCCGTGTCTGGCTTTTTCTGGGCTCACAATCTGTGGTTGTTCATGAACATGCCAAAGGCCACTGTCCCGGATGAGTGATGGGGTGCCAGTGACCAGCAACCAGTACATCTGAAACCACAGATGACAGTCTGCTAGTCACTTACCTGCCTAGAGTCCATCCAGGTGAAGTGCTGAGGAATGTTTACAGGTTCTCCCAACATCCTATTACATGTGAGCAGCTAATCCACTCATGAGCAGCTAATCCACTCATGTCTCCTAACACTCGTGGGGAAACAGACACACCCGAAGTGTCTTTGTGGCCCCACAGCTTGTCCAGAGTCAGTCTTCTGTTACACATTTCTTTATTTATTTTCTGATAACCCAGGCTGGTCCAAAGTAGACCCATTCCCACCGGACTACGTCAATACTGTCATAATGAGAGGCCATATTCCCCCATCCTGGGATGACAGGTGGTTTTAATAGATATGCTGACCTAAGAACCTATTGTTCTGCAGTCCCTTTGACGTGGAGGACACAACCCCATCGTCAGGCCCTGGGAACAAGACAGCTGCTCTCCAGCGAAGGATGTCCATGTACAGCCAGGGCACCCCAGAAACACCTACCTTCAAAGACCAGTCCTTCTTTGTAAGTTCAGTGTGATTTCTGGCATAGAAATGATAAAGCTGGGGTATTCCAGTAGAATTTGAAGTGTGTATCACTCACATCAGAGACTTTCAAGAACAGGGGCGATGGCCTTGCAGTGAAAGTGCTTGCCTGCTATGCAAGCTTGAGGGCTAGAATTTGGATCAACAAAACACTCGTAAGCACTGGGTGGCTCACCTGTGACTCAAGCCTGGTACAGCTCAGATGGGAATCTCTAGAGGGAGCTACCTTGTGAGACAGAGAGCTCTGGGTTTGATTGAGAGAACCTGCCTCTGTGACACTAGCCATATCATAGAGCTCTGGGTTTGATTGAGGGAGCCTGCCTCAGTGAATAAGATGGGAGAATAATTGAAAAAGAGTCCTGATGGATTCCCTCGCCTATGCATATACACATGCACCTATATCTGCACCTGCATGCATACCACACTCATAAACACATGGGAAGAAGAATTGATGCCTAGAGATCACCCTAATAGTGTGGTGTCTAAGGATGCCATGTTCCGAGACACTTGGGCCCTCTGAGAACAGGGCTGGCTTCCTCTGCCTGACTCTTCCCCAATTCACTTTTGGAAAGGTGGGGAAAGGCACGTAGGTTTTCCAAGCTTTCTCCGACATGAATCTTTTCAAGTGTATTTGAATGACGCCTGCTTGACCCTATCGAGCCCTGCTAACTACCGAGGGAAACCCCATTAACCTGCTTCTTTCCACTAACTTGCCCTTCTCGCCCTGACTTCTGAAGAGATGGTTGCGGCTGTCTGTCTTGAGTGCCTTGCGAGACACTTTCTTTGCCACGTTGCACCACAACCACTCTGTCGGTGACCTGCCTTCCCTCAGCCTGAACCCCAAGGCCCTGCTAGAATTCTATGTGAGTGTGGGCCACCTGGAGTGAGATGCTTGACACCAGGGAGCCTGTGCATGCAGCCCAGCATGTCTCTTGTGTCTTGCCTGTCTTGCTCGCTGGGTAATGATAACTGTCCTGTCCTTGGGGTGGGAAGCATGGTCTTGCATGCAACTTTGTCGCTCTCTTTTTCCAACAATTCCTAGTTTTATGCTGTGATTTTTTTTTTCTCTGTGGTAACAGGATTTTCATTCTTAAAAACAAACAATTGTTTTTAAACAATTGTATTGGGGCTGGAGATGTAAGAGTGCTTGAGGCCTGGATTCTAAACTCAGCGCCACCTGAACCAGATGCGCTGGTACACCTATAACCTTGCACTCAGAAAGTAGAGGCAAGGGGACGGGAAGTTCAAGGTCAGCCCCACTACATAGTGAGCTCCAGGGGCTGAGTTCCTATGGGAACAAAGAAAAAGAGAAGGAAAGAAGTTGCTTTTAGTTCACCACTGACCTCAGACTTGCAAAAGCCAGCACTCAGGAACTCAGAAAGATTTGAGCCAACATCGCCATAGCTGCTGCTTTTTGTCCATTCTGCCCTGCTCTAGTAAAAGAAGCCCTGGAATTCATAGGAATGTCCTAGGCAACCTATTTTTATAAATTACATATTATATTTAAGAGAATACATGGACAAGTACACATACACACATGAGGGGTCCTCTGCTCTTCGCCTGAAGAATAAATTATCTTGAGAGGAGAGTAAAGGAGTTCTGGCTAATACAGTAATAACAACAATAATTGTATGTTATTCATGACGGTAAAAAGCACAACATAAATACTCATGGAGTTTCTGAGGAAAATAGGAAGAATGTATGAAACAATGTGCTAAAATAAAAATAATACCAAAACCCAATAGTCTGATATACTTGTACAAGTAACCACTTGTGGATTTGATGGCTATTCGTGCTCACATAGTATACCTTGGAGGGCTACAGGAATGTTGATGTTACTCACATGGTATCCCTTGGAGGGCTACAGGAATGTTGGTGTTACTTGTCACTTGTGACTAAATACCTGACAAGAGTCAACTTAAGGCAGAGTTTATTTGGGCCCTCAGTTTAAGGAAGCCACATCGGGGAAGGCATGGTGGCAAGCATCTGACACAGCTGATCACCGTGTGTTAGCAGTCAAGAAACAGGTGAACACGGGCACTCAACTCACTCGCTCCTCTTATTCCGTCTGAGCCCTGTCCTGTGGACTGCTGCCACCCACGTTCAGGGTGGGTCCTCTCACCTCCATGAAACCTCTCTGCCAATGTCCTCATAGGCAAATGTTTCCACAGTGATTCTGGTTTACTCACGTTGACATTGAAGATCAGCCATCATGGGAGAACTGATAGAAGTTGAACAGTGTCATTTAAGCAAGATTAGAAAACACTGGATCACTTCCTATAGTGTTTGGAAAAACATAAATATCCTCCCGGTAGCCATTCCCATCTGCTCAAAGCCCATTGCACCAGGCCCACTTCCTCCTTTTCACTCCACCCTCTCTGTATGTTCCATAGCTCTGCAAATACCCCCGCATTCTTTTCAGAACTCATTCCTCCTGTCCTCTGCCTCACCATTCTCCATGGCTGGGTTCTAGAACCATCTTTTCACTTGCTAGGACCTTGCTCTCATGACATACTTCCAAATACATCTTTTGCAAACCAAGGTAAAAATCAACCTAGTCAAAGGGTAAGAAGGAAATCTCTGCCTGTGTCCGTGAAGATTACCATACCTGAAGACCAATGTGCAAGGTGTTGTGAGACTGTGACTGTCTGTAGTTTAAGCTTCAAAGAGGGGCTACATCTCTGTGATTGGCGCCATAAAAGCTGAACTGTTTTGAGAGAAAGGAGGTAAGCAATCTTGGGGAGCCAGTGGAATGGTTTGGCTGTTACACAGGGTAGTGAATTTTCTTCCAAACAGTGTGGGTAGTTTGCAAAGTCATCACGTAGCCAGGTAGATTTGCACACACAGCTCTGTTGGAACGTTTGGCTGTATGCAAATCTCCCTGACACTTTTAGAACCCTAAGGCCATACTACCCCATGCTGACTTCCTTCTTGTGGGGTGCCCATCAGTAGGTGTGCATTCTTCATAGACTATAAGTCCCTGTAAGCAGGGCATCTGAACTTAGTACAACCCAGTATTTGTCACTTAAGTAAGTGTGAACTGACCCTGGCCACCCAGCCCTCTGTACAGCTAACAGCTCCACCCCTGATGCAGCCAAGAGGTGTATACAGAAGTTCAGGCGAGGCTGCACAGGCCCTTCTAGAAGAACATGAGCCTCCCGTAAAGGGCCTGAGGGGGCTTTTGGAGATGGCCCAGCAGTTAGGACTCTGATCCTTTGACCAGCAGCTCCCCAAACTTTCCCTTTTATCTTTACTCGGGGTGTAAGGGTATAACAGAATGTGAAAGTTGAGGGAGGAACTCAGACCGGAGAGGAGGAGGAAGTGTCCAGGAGCCTGTAGCCTGGGAGAGCTCAGCAGGAGGCAGCCTCTGTCCTTTGGCTTCCCTCCATTCACTTGCTGGAATTGTCCACTGGGGCCATTTCTACCATGGTTGTGAAAACTCATATATATATATATATATATAAACGGGCATTAGCTTAACACTTACCATGTATCCTTGAGTGTCTACAGGGAATTGATGCTGGGACCCAATCAGATATCCAAATCCCCAGAGGCTCCAAATGGCACAATGATTGAATGGACCTTATGTACACCCCTCATCCCCTGTGCTGAATCATCTCCTTATGAGCTAACGTATGAATTCTAATACAGTGTAACTGATGAGGAAATAGTTATTCTGACATGGTAGATAATGACGAGGAAAACGTCTGTATGTGTTCCAAGTATTTCCCATCTGAGCTTGGTTGACTCTGCAATGTTTAGAATCAATGGACACAGAGGAATAGCTGTTCTTCAAAATTCCAACATATAAGCCGGGCATGGTGGAGCACACCTTTAATCCCAGCACTGGGGAGGCAGAGGCAGGCGGATTTCTGAGTTCGAGGCCAGCCTGGTCTACAGAGTGAGTTCCAGGACAGCCAGGGCTATACAGAGAAACCCTGTCTCGAAAAACAAAACAAAAAACAAAACAAAACAAAAGGCCAACATAGAGGACCAATGAGGTGGCTCCGTGAGTAAAAGTGCTTCCAGCACAAGCCTAGCAACCTTAGATCAATCGCTAGTGTCCCTTAACCTCCACACGAATACCTGAGCATACACACAAACACACAGACAGACAGACACATGCACACACAACACTTGTTATGCAAGCATGAGAGACTAAGTTTGGTTATCCAGAACTCACAGAAAGCTGGATATGGTTGTGCACATGTTTGTAATCCCAATGGTGTTTCTGTAGTGAGATGGGGGGGCAGAGGCAGGAGAATTATGAGAAGCTCACATTGCCAGCTACCCTGCCATGCTCAGTGGTGAACTAGAGACCATAGCTCAAAGTAGAAGATGGTGACCAGTGCCCAGGGATGTCCTCTGACCTCCACACCCACATTTATCCTCATCCATACAGACACAAACAAAACACAATAAAATAAAACTTACAATTTCAACCTGGAATATATGAAGAAAAAAAAACAATTTCTAAGGGGCTAATTTCAAAGACCTAGAAAGCCTTGCTATAGGGAACATACTTGTGAACACAACACAACACGAAACTGTAAATTTAGTTAAGACATCATCAGATTTTTATTTTTTTGCAATTTTAAAGACTCAGCTGGGAGTTCATGACATGAATTTTGTAAAGTTTGTAGATGACAATGTCATATAATGGTGTCAAAAGTTTGGACACACCAGCCTGAGGGTGCTTACTTTGAAATCGCTCTGCTCATGACAGCAAGTGGTTGTCTTAATTCTCTTCCCGTGTGAGCAGTAAACCCAGGGGCTCACACATGCTGGGCAGACTGTCTACCCACTGAGCTATCGCCCCAGCCGAGTTGCCTGATTGTCTCTCTTCAGAGCTTCCTGAAGCACAAGGGCGACCAGAGGCAGGGCTTACTTGACGGAGGGCTGTATTTCCAGAGACTTAGACTTAGAGACTTAGACACCAACCACCCCTCCACCCCTCCCTCCTCCTCCTCTCCCCCCAGGGCTTGCCTTCTATGGGACAGATGTCCCACCCATCAGTGTCTTTCTTTTATTTCTACAGAAGCTAAACGAATTTCAAAGGTCCAAATTTTGTCAGTAGATATTTTTCAAAAGATAATTCTTGAGAACTGAAACCAAACAAATATCCTTGGAGCAAAAGAACATGGGATTGCAAAGTCTTTTAAGATACACACACACATGCACACACACACACACACACACACACACACTGTATACACAAAAAATAATAACAAAGAAAAAGATGGGTAGTGTTATTCTTAATGATGGCTGCCAAGTACTGTGAGATCCTGGAATTCATAAAAACAAGCAGCGTCCCTACTCACCCTTAAAGCGCATGGGAAAAATGTCAAACCTAAGAATAGCACTGTGACCTTTCACCTAGATCCAACAATGGAAACCATTTTTAATGGCTTATTTTCCCTTTGCCTGCATACACACACATATCAAATAAATTGGTAACATTAAAGCATTTTCGTCTTAATTGCCTCCCCTCTTGGCTGGAGATGAACCATGCCAAATGTATCTTGTCCTATCTTTCTCCACAGTCAAATCTGCCAGACGACATCTTTGAGAGTGGAAAGGCTGCAGAGGAGAAAAGGCCACTGTCCCTCAGCTTCAGTGACCTGCAGGATGGAGACTGTGTCTTCACCTCCAGCTCAGCCACCTCCCCCTCCAGCTCACACTCAGCCCATCCAGAGATTACCATCACCCCTGCAGATCTTGCCCACAGCAGCCTGTCCTCACAAAATGAGGGCACTGATGACAGCAGCTCAGCATCTTCCAGGCATTCCTTGGGTGAGGACCATGAGCCCAAGTCCCACCCAAAGAGTGATATGGTAGAACCCAGGAAGCCGGGTGTGGCTACAAGGTCTGGTACTGAGAGCCTGTTTCTGGAGAATAATGTGGCCGAGGCTCTCCTGCAGGAATCAGATGAGGCCTCTGAGCTCAAGCCCGTGGAGCTGGACACTTTTGAAGGAAACATCACAAAGCAACTGGTGAAGAGGCTCACCTCGGCTGAGGGGCCCATCACTACCGACAAGCTTTTCTTTGAAGGCTCTGTTGGTAGCGAGTCTGAGGCTGGCCGGTCCTTTCTGGATGGCAGCCTGGAAGATGCCTTCAACGGACTCTTCCTTGCATTAGACCCACACAAGGAGCAGTACAAAGAGTTCCAAGATCTAAACCAGGAAGTCACTCACTTGGATGATGTTCTCAAAGTAAGTACCTTTCTGAAAAAAAAAAAAAAAAAAGTCTGATTTGGTTTGGAAAAATGCATCCTTAAACCAACATTGCATTGAAGATAACAAATCTTGTCCTGTCACAGGACCGTGTTTACCTGCTACATAAGTGGAGGAAATTTTTTAATTCCAGTTATATCTATCAATTTTTATTTTTCTGACAATAAATCAGCTTAGCTAAATGGATTAGGAGTTGGTTTATAAACTCTAAGAAAAAGATCTAGGAATAGGGCGATGGCTCAGTGGCCTAGTGATCTGGACTGCTAGTCATGCTTTAGGGACAGGTTCCCGAGAGGAAGGACCTGGGGGGTGATAAGATAAAGAAGGTAGGTAAAGTTGAGGTCAAGAGGTCTCGAACAGGCTGTCTTATGCTAAGTACATTTTTTTTAAAGTACAGCATCTCATATACAATTTTCAGTGGAAAAAAAATGGGACAGAGATAGCTAAAAACTCTAATACAATGAGGACAAGTCAGCAGAAAGCTAAGCAAGCAATGTTGCATGAAGGGAACACAGGATATCTCAGTGAGTCACAGGCTGAGCACACAGCAGGCGGCCTTACGACTGATACCCATAATCCTTTAGTAGGGAAGCGTTGGAGTCTCAGGATCTGAGGCTCCAGCTCCCTCAAGGCCCAGGCCATTACTGGCCCTGCCAAGCTCTTCCTGGTTTTAGACAAGGAAACTATATTCCTTCTTCATACATCAGGGCCTCAAGGAAAGCCTTGGGTCAGTATGGCCCCCCCCCCCGACCCCACCCAGGAAGAGTTTACCATGAAACCAGGAGGACCTGAGTTCAGCCTCCAGAGACCACATAGAGAAAGCCAGGCATGGCTTGAAATCCCAGAAATCCCAGAAGCCGGTGGACTCCTGTAGCTTGCTAGCCAGTCAGTCTGGTCAACTCAGTGAGTTCCATGCCAGGCAAAGACCCTGACTGAAAACAAGTTGGAACTTCAAAAAGCAACACTAGCTGGGTGTGGTGGCGCACGCCTTTAATCCCAGCACTCGGGAGGCAGAGGCAGGTAGTAGATTTCTGAGTTCGAGGCCAGCCTGGTCTACATAGTGAGTTCCAGGACAGCCAGGGCTATACAGAGAAACCCTGTCTCGGAAAAAAAAAAAAAAAAGGCAACACTAGAGGTTGACCTCTGCCTTGTGTGTGACACACACACACACCCCCCACATGCATGCATTTCTTCATATAGTACATACATATCCACCACTACCCCCAGTATCTCCAAACGCATATGAAGTCTAAATGTGAAATACTGGTGCTGTTCATCATGGTCTCAAAGATGCTACTGGTTAGGATCTTTCTGTGGGTACCGTGGAAACTGGGGAAGTTAGCCCCAAGGTGAGGAGCCATCCTCTCTTCTCATGGTGCCATCAGCTAAGGGTAGCTCCTTGTGAATTTAACCTAACTCAGCAAACTGAGACCTCAGAGCAATCACTAACAACTTACCTTTGCTCATGTACTAGACGTCAGGGAACAACAACAACAAAAAATTCCAACCAAGACAGTTTCCTCTATCCCTGGTGGCCAGATAGGGTGTAGGTGTAAAGGCAGGAGGGAGAGTTGATACCCACTCTAGGAGGGTATCATAATGATGGTGTCACCATGGCATTCATCAGAATGCAGCTGTCTATACCTGACATACAGGTAGAAACTCTTCTTAAATGCAGCATGGGGAGACAAGGTGACAGGGCCATTGACCTTTGTGTCCCTGCTCTAAGTATTTGGTCACTTACCTTCAGCAAATGAGAGCCAGTCCATAAGAGGCCCCCTGTCCCTTTGTAAGATGGTTGTCTGTGGCCTTTGCAGTGACATCTGGAGCTATACTCTCAAGACTTTCTGACCGTCTCCTTTCTCTCTGTTTGCTCATACTGACCTAGCTCCAGACAAGGTTTGTGTCTGAGGAAATGATGAATTATGCCTCTGACACTCTATGCCCTCTGGCTTCACCAGAGTTCTGTTCTAGAGAGAACCTCTGAGTAGCAGGAAAGGGTGCTGAGAATCCACTCTCTGTAGAACACAGCCCAAAAATACACACCTAGAGCCCAAACATGGAGGACACTTGGATGGCACTCTGTTGTGCATCTCATCTGCATGATTGACCTCCTGTCAATCAAAAGGTGTTCATCTCAAAGAGCTGAAGTACACACTTGACCCTTCTAAAGAAGGTGCCCTTGAGAAAAGGCAGTGATTGAGTTTAATCTTCATTAAGAGGGGTAAGGGATCAACAGCCCCCAGTTTAAGGTACTGATTAGAAGCTCAGCTCATCAGGATACTCTGAGCTCATTTTCCATCCATCTTGTAAAACCTTGGTGATCTCAGAATCCTTTCTGGCTCAGCTTGCCCTTGTCCAGTACTGTCCCAACACCATCCTAGTGAAATCCTCAACCACTTGTCTTTTTGCTGTGACCAGTGTTTGAAGCCATCACTGAGCTGTGTACAAGGTCTTGTTACACAAAGGGCTGACTTAAGAAAGATTTGCCAGGTGTGGAGGCACACACCTTTAATCCCAGCACTCGGGAGGCAGAGGAAGGCAGATTTCGGAGTTCGAGGCCAGCCTGGTCTACAAAGTGAGTTCCAAGACAGCCAGGGCTATACAAAGAAACCATGTCAAGAAAGAAAGAAAGAAAGAAAGAAAGAAAGAAAGAAAGAAAGAAAGAAAGAAAGAAAGAAAGAAAGAAAGAAAGAAAGAAAGAAAGAAAGACAGACTTAAGGGATGGAGAGATGGCTCAATGGTTAAGAACGCTAACTACTCTTCCAGAGGTTCTGAGTTCAATTCCCAGCAACCACATGGAGGCTCAAAACCATCTGTTAAAAGATAAATAGATAGATGATAGATAGATAGATAGATAGATAGATAGATAGATAGATAGATAGATAGATAGATTTAAATAGGTAGCCAGGTGGTGGTGGCACATACCTTTAATCCCAGCACTTGGGAGGCAGAGGCAGGCAGATTTCTGAGTTTGAGGCCAGCCAGATCTACAGAGTGAGTTCTAGGACAGCCAGGGCTACACAGAGAAACCCTGTCTCAAAAAAAAAAAAAAAAACCCAATAAAATAACAACAACAACAACAAAATCTGTAATGGGATCGGATGCCTTCTTCTGGTATGTATAAAGACAGCTACAGTATAGTTATATAAATACAATAAGTAAATAATACCATTTTGTTTTGTTTTGTTTTGTTTTCATTTTTTTATTAGATATTTTATTAATTTACATTTCAAATGCTATCCCGAAAGTCCCCTCCCCCCTCCCCCCTTCCTGCTTTCCTACCCACCCACTCCCACTTCTTGGCCCTGGCGTTCCCCTGTATTGGGGCATATAAAGATTGCAGTACCAAGGGGCCTCTCCTCCCAATGATGGCCGACTAGGTCATCTTCTGCTACATATGGAGCTAGAGACACTAGTTCTGGGGGTTCTGGTTAGTTCATATTGTTGTTCCTCTTCTAGGGTTGCAGACCCCTTCAGCTCCTGGGGTTCTATCTCTAGCTTCTCCAATGTGGGCCCCATAATAATATCATTTTTAAAAAAGAAAAGAAGGGAGACTCAAAAGGAGACTCGGTTTCCTTTTCTCCCTGACAATGATCACCAGCATCCATTGGCAGCTAGGTCTGGGGCAAGTGGCTTTCGCCAGACAAAGCTCTCTCTTTTTCTCCCTCCTTCACATTCCTAGGATGCTAAACATCTTGAGGATCAGAGACTCAATGATGCTGCTTCCCGGATGGAGATCACAGAGGGTGAATGAGACAACCGTGATTTAAAAGACTGAAAGACAATTTCCCCATGTGCTTCTGTGCCACCCCAAGTATCTGGGACAGATCCCCGAAGGCCCTTTCTACCTTGTGCTAAGAATCTGCAAGGGGATCCTCCTAGCCAGACAGAGGACACACAGTGTGTCTTCCTTGCAAGATTTGTCCTGTTCAACCCACCTCACGTCTTCTTGAATATGTGGATATGCTTTTCTTTCTCCAGGCTAAAGCCACTGCCATAGCAGCCACATAGCAGGCTTCTGTGTTGGTTTATGTCCTGCAACCTGCTGTAGAAGAAACTTGTCCCCATAATCCCAGGGCTTGCCCAGAGGGGTGATGGGACTTGTTCCTTTCACCTCTAGGGGAATCAGGATCATTGTCCCATCATGCCCAAGTCACCCATTTGCCCCTCCGTGCTCAGAAAAAAAAAGCATCCTTGAATGGAACACGGTGATGCAGGGCTCCCTGCCTAAGCAGCCTAGGGCAGGTGTCTTTGAGCAGTTTCCTTTCATTTTTGTCAATTCTTTACGGCCTACTTTAGACAGAGAGCTCCAGGCATGACACCTTGTCACTTGGTAGCAGAGACTGGTTCTGGTTAAGAGTCAGCAGTGACTCCGTGGCTTTTAAAATTCATCTGCTGGGTTGGTTTGAAGAAGAATTTTTTTCTAAGGGTCTCATTATATTCACTAGGCTAGTCTTGAATGCATGAGATCAAATGGAGCTCTCAGCTCAACCTCCTGAGTGCCTGGGGCTGCTAAGTGCTATGGTACCCAGCTTGCTCATTCTGTTTGATTTGGTGGTGAGCACTACACCAAAGGAACATGTCACTTCTGTTTCCCAAGACTTTCAGGTTGTCATTTTTTTTAAAAGTTGTTTTATAGTCATTTCAGGGTGTCATTTTTTTTATAGTAATGCAACTTCAAACAGAGATAGATCTGCCAATCTGCCAAAACCCCCAGTGATACCCATTGACTCTCAGTAATCCCCCCCCCACCCAGTGATCGACTTAACCTCCAGTCCTGTATCTTCTATCCTTCCTTCTCAATTCTGTTAGAACAATTCACAAATGGTGTGCCATTGTTTCTGTGGTTGTAATTCTTTTGTCTCAAGATGAAAACTAAACGCCAACGAAAAATAAAGCCTTGGAAAACTGTAAGAAAGTGTCACGTTTCCCACTGGTGCCATGAGTCCTGCCAGTCCCCCTAGTGTGTTGATTGGTCTCCTTGGTACCTTCTGCCTTTGCAGTGCAAGCCGGCTGGCAGCCGCAGCAGGTCTTCCAGCCTAAGTCTGACGGTTGAGAGTGCTTTAGAAAGCTTTGATTTCCTCAACACCTCTGACTTTGACGAAGAGGAAGAGGATGGCGATGACATCTGCCACGTTGGAGGAGGCGCGGACTCCGTGTTTTCAGATACCGAGACTGAGAAGAGTAGGTAAGTGTGAAGACAGCGTGTGCTTGTGTCCCCACCCCCACCCCCACCCCGTCACAGTTGGTGTGGTCACCCTTTGCTACTGGCAGGGCCAGCCCGGTGCACATCTGCAAGAGGGCACAATCCTTGCTGTCATCTCCAACCGCATGTGGCCCAAGACAGCCATGAGTGCTGCCTAAAACTTACTTAAGACACTACAGCATGCTTTGTGGGGTTGTTGGCATCAGGATTGCGTGGTTCTTGGGCATGGACTTTGTAGGGTACGACGATATTGAGCCAAAAATGTCAAAAGGTTGAGCACACCTGCAGATGACTTGAAATGCAGTTCCTTTTAATGGTTAAGTACAGCTTCTAGTTATCGGTGACCTATTGGAGATTACATAGGGAACACCAGTATCTCTTGTTTCTGAGAAGCATCTGTGTGATATGTGTACATAGGCATGTGGTGCGGGGTGAAGGGTCTACACGCAGGCGGCCCGGACTTGGACACCCTGTCCCTGCTGTGTACTTCCTGTACTTCCATAGCCCTCAGTCTGCGGAGCTCTGTTTTCCCAGCATCCTTCCCTCTTTCATTACAACTCTTCTCTGCCTGAGGCTGAAATTATTGGTGCACATCCCAAAGCCAAGCTTACGGTTCCCTATAATGTAAGATGGAGGCTTGGCACTCCTTTAGACCTATGTCCCTCCAGGTAGAAAAAGGTGTCACCTTCTCCATACAGTGTCTCTTGCAGCCAAGCCAGCGTTCTTTTTTTTTTTTTTTTTCCTCGAGACAGGGTTTCTCTGTGTAGCCCTGGCTGTCCTGGAACTCACTCTGTAGACCAGGCTGGCCTCAAACTCAGAAATCCGCCTGCCTCTGCCTTCCGAGTGCTGGGATTAAAGGCGTGCGCCACCACAGCCCAGCCAAGCCAACGTTCTTAGAGCCAGATCCTGAGCCCACTTTGTGATTTCAAATGAAACAAAAGAAGCTTGATGGCCAGTGCCCACCTTCTAGGAAAGAATCCTGTGACTTTACCTTTGCTACAACAGAAATGGCATATGTAGGTTTTCAGATTACAGCAAACTTGCCTGTCCAACCTTATAGACCCAGCAATGAAGTGCTATTGTTTTTGGGTTTGGCTACTATTATTGTTGGTGGAGGGGGTTCCTTTTCCAAAATAAGACCAAGTTGAAAGTGTGTGTGTGTGTGTGTGTGTGTGTGTGTGTGTGTGTGTGTGTGTGAGTGTGAGTGTATGCGTATAAACAAAAGCATGAGAACAAAAATATATTCCTTGGGCAAACAGAAATGAGTAAAAAGAAATGAAATGTAGAAAATGTAATATTTTATGTATACTTCTGCTATATTGAGATTCTTTTGGCTTGACTGAATTTGCAAAGTATTTCTTCTCTTAAATTTTTCCATACACATGTTAGCTTTTGCTATAAAATATCACCTCTTTTATACATTCGATGTATGGCAGCCTAAATTGGAAGGGGAGATCCAACTGGACAGAGATGTCCTCTGACTTCTAGGTGCACACCACGGCACATGCGCCCCTCTCTCACAAACACAAAATGATAATAAGTAGTTTTTTTTTTATTCCAGCAGAATTAATGTATAGAAGAGGCATGTCAAATAATTCTAAAGGATAAAAATAAATTCCGGGCCGGGCGTGGTGGCGCACGCCTTTAATCCCAGCACTCGGGAGGCAGAGGCAGGCGGATTTCTGAGTTCGAGGCCAGCCTGGTCTACCAAGTGAGTTCCAGGACAGCCAGGGCTATACAGAGAAACCCTGTCTCGAAAAACCAAAAAAAAAATAAAAAATAAAAAAAATAAATAAATAAATTACAGCCATGAGTGGTGGCATTTGCCTTTAATTACAGCACTCAAGGGGCAGAAGCAGTCAGATCTCAGTGAATTCAAGGCCAACCTAGTCTACAGAGTGTGTTCCAGGACAGTCAGGAGAACACAGAGAGAATCTGTCTCAAAAATCAAACAACCAAAAAGTTCCTTTTCCCCCAAATTCTGTTTTTACTATTTTTCTTGAATGGAGAATATTCTACTTTTTTGAGTATTAGAACGTATTATAAATTATAATGACTACAACATCATGATGTTTTTAATGTAAACATTGAATACATTGAAAAGGCAGATACAGTGTGGTGGTTTCATCCCATCAGTCCTGACAAATATATTTCATTGGCATTCAAGAATGTCACTTTTGGAACTAGAAAAGGCATTGGCTTTGTGTTCTCTTTCAAAGCTGTGTCCATCACCTGCGCTCAGTCCTTTCTCATCTCCTAATATTTAGCCTTCCTTCTTTTCTTTCTGCACGTTATACTGTAATCATGTGCAGATCTGTTTATATCTATGTATATATTATTGGCTAGGTTCTGCATATGAAGATCATGTGAGTTTCTTTCCTTTCTGAGACTGTGTGAACTTGCTTAGTATTATATATTCATTGTCTAAGTCCATCCATTTTTCTGCAAATATTGTGATTATATCTTTCTTCAGAGTTGAAATATGCATATATGTATATAATATATGCTATTTTTATGACCCATTCATCTACTGATGGACAGCTAGTTTGGTGCCAGTCCTTTGCTATAACAGATAACACAGTGGGTGTTTGTAGTTCTACCTCTCTTACAGATTTTTCAGTTTGGGTGGTGGATGGGTGCATACAGATGCATTCAATAGTAAACAATACTTATATTGTGTGTCAAGCCCACTGGACCGGGATTCCTATTCTACTTCATTGAGATATATAGACTTTAGGTCTGGTAAATTTTGGTGTATAATGGTTTAATTTACAAGGCTCTTATAATGAAGTTTATATTTAAAAAGAAAGGAATTCACTGGGAAGTTGTGGCACATGCTGCTGTCACTCAGAAGGCAGAGGCAAGCTGATTTCTGTGCGGTAGCGGCCAGCCCTGTCTACAGTGCAAGTTCCAGGACAGCCAGAGCTACACAAGGAAACTATGTCATAAAATAAATAAATAGATAGATAGATAGATAGATAGATAGATAGATAGATAGATATTCATTTTTAAAAGAAAATTCTATATACCCAGATCATATAATAATCAAATAACCCAAATAAATAAAAGGCTTACTTGTAAACTTGAAACTGTAAAATATAACAAAATATATGTCAATTGGAAAAAGAATAAACTGTAATCCCCGCACTTAGAAGGCGGGGTCAGGAAATGAGGAAGCCGAGGCAACTCAGGGCCATGTCTCAGAAAGAGAAGGTAAGAAAGAAAATTAGATAACATGTGAGACTGTAATGTGAGTGTCCGTGATGGTATGACTTCAGACAGTGTGACAGTGGGTAATTTCAGACAATGTGACAGTAGGTTTAAAGAGAGCAGGAGAAACAGGACAGAGCAGAGAGCTGCACAGCCACACTCCTCTTCTGGCATCTGCCTGTCACAGCACTGTCACCCAACAGCAGCCTCCTGCAGCTTTTCTTTCCTTGTCTTAGAGTGGCAGTTGAGATGAGGTCCTGGCAAGGCCTGTGAGGTTACTTTTTTTTTATTATTTACTTTTATTACTATACATAAGTACACTGTAGCTGACTTCAAACACATGAGAAGAGGGCATCAGATCTCATTATGGGTAGTTGTGAGCCACCATGCTGGGATTTGAACTCAGGACCTTCAGGAGAGCAGTCAGTGTACATAGGCATGTGGTGCGGGGTGAAGGGTCTACACCTGCTCTTACCTGCTGAGCCAGCCTTCGAGATTACTCTCTAATGGGATCACTCACAGAGGCCCACAAACAGGGCTGTTGATTCCCAGGGAAGCTGGCAGAACCCCTGCCCACAGGGTGGGCAAGCGCAGCAGGTGCAGAATGAGGGCACAGTTCAAAGCCTTCTCAGGGAAGTTACTTCACAAAGAGCTCATTGTGCTCAGAAGGCAAACAGCAGCCTTTGTTTGCCTGCTCTTTTGATACTTAGGCAAATTGGCAATGGAGCTGAAATAAGTTATTTTAGAAAGGTGTCTCTGCTTTTGAGAGCAAACCAGGGAAGGACAGATTTCAGTGGGGACCACATTAAACTTGGCCTGTGGTTTGTGCACAGAAAAAAAAAAAGAGATTGTGTTTCACCTACCTTCCTGTTTCAGTTACAGGTCAGTTCACCCGGAAGCCAGGGGTCACCTTAGCGAAGCTCTGACTGAAGACACAGGCGTAGGGACCAGTGTGGCAGGAAGCCCGCTCCCACTCACCACAGGAAATGAGAGCCTGGACATCACCATAGTCAAACATCTACAATACTGCACCCAGCTCATCCAGGTAGGATGTGTGCTGTGGGGGAGGTGGGGCGCTGACGTGACAGAAAGGTGTGCATAGTGTGTGTTGTAGCTTTGCCAAGGAAATGAGAGTTCAGAAGTAAGAGAACGTGACTGTTTTGATTTGAACCTAGTCAAAAACTCGATGGACACATCCACCCTCTCTTAAGCCTGGGTTTTCAATTTTAAGTTAAACCTAGATCTGTAGGCTATAGTGGGTACCAGGCAGAATATGGTCAGTGCTCACATCCAAAGCACCTGGTAGTAAAGGAGAGGGATTCAACAGAGGGAGACGAAGGTGCCATCCATAGGCAGAGCTGGAGAACAGTGTTAAGTGAATAGATATTATGTGATGCCTAGTTCACATCCCACCACATGTTGCACTAAGAGCAATGCACTACAGAAGCAGGTTATGGCTCCCCAAATGGTGAATGAGAACGTTTCTTTCTGTTTAAAACAGGGTCTTATGCAAGCCAGGCTGTTCCTCGAACCCACTGTATACCTTAGGCTAGTCTTGAACTCTTGATCCTCCTGCTGCTACCTCCCAAGAGCTGGGGTTGCAGGCTGGCTTGGACTAGTAATTTTAATGAGCGATGGGAAGGAGCATTCCCTCAGGTTATCTATCTTCTCAACCCACCCACACCCACACCCACCCCGTGCTCACACTGGAACACCATGGGTAAATCTTCCTTCACAAGCTGTTTACCACCTGAGGTGTTAAAGTCCCAGAAGCAAATGTGTGGCAGGCCTTTCGCAGGCAGGAAAGTTCTCAGCTGTCCCGGACTGGGCACTTTCCCAGAGGCCTGGTCTTAAGTGCTTCCTCCTTGCCTGGCTGCTTGTCTTCTCCCTGCTGTGATCTGTTCCCAGCTGGCTTGGGTGTACGTGAAGCAGGAAGGAACACACAAGCAATTGTAATCGCAGCTTTACAGAAATTGGCCCCTGAGACGAGCTGAGCTGTGGTGAGAAGAGGAAGGGTGTCCCTGTGCCATCCAAAACCCAGGAGGCAGGGAGAGAATAGAGGGAGAGCCCCGGGGCTGGGCTACCTGGGGGCTGGGCAGCATTAGGCACACAGTTATAGGAAACATAGAAGAAGATGACTTTCTCCAGCAAACAAATAGCTTTCTGAGCATAGCGGAACACACGTATAATCCCAGGGCTGGGCAGATAGACATAGGAAGATCCAGAGTTCAAGACAAGCCTAGGCTACATAGCAAGACATTGCCTCAAATGAAGGAACCACCTGATGGGGAAACTGAGGCATGGAGGTGCTGTGGGAAATGGGCTGGCTGTCAAAATTCTTGCCTCTGGACAGACCCGAGCCCTGTCTGTGTGCAGAGCTGTTGGGTGTTTCCACTATAGCCAGAGCATCCTCCAGCAGCCTCTTGCAGGCAGTTTTCCCTGTTGAGCAAATGGATCCAGGTGTGGTGCTCATGCCTACAGTCCCAGTACTGGCGAGGCTGAGATAGGAGGATGAATACCCATCTGAGGCCAGCCTGGGCTACAGAGGCAGGCGCCGTATCAAGCCAAGAAAGAAAGGAATTTTGTCTCCTTCCAGCTACTCACTGCTTACAGCCACCTGAGTCAGACCCTTTTAGGACTCTAATTATCTTCTCTGACTCTGATAATGTGCTAGGCAAAGCACCAGCCAGCCTCTGAGAGGTAAATATCTTCCTTGTGAGACCTACGAGAGGTGTCTTCCATGGAGTGGGGAAGTCAGTCAGTCAGTCAGTCAGTCAGGGTGCTGCTCCTCTCTAGCAGGGCCATGAGGGACAGTCCAACTCTTGTGGAGCAGATAGGAAAAGAAAAACAATGTTATGGGTAATCTTATGGAGAAAAAGATGTAGGCTGTAGGAGTGAGAATTACAAGCCCCACTTCCCACTTCTTCTCACCCTACAATCCTAGTGTTTCCTATCACTTGGTATATATAATTGCATGAAGTTAAAAAAACAGGCATTCTGTGAGCTCACTGTACTTCTACTTTAGAAATGAGGTTTGTGCCCACTGTGCCTGCTCACAGGAAAGACATCAGTGGGTAACTGATAGACTTTTGTTTTGTTTTGATTTTTGTTTTATAGCCCAAGCTGGTTTAGAACTTAACTGTGTAGCTGAGGCTGGCTTTGACCTGACCTTCCTGCCTCTACTTCCTGGGTTTTGAGACTATGGGCATACACCACCACACTTGGGTAATTGTTAGACTTTGTTTTTTTTTTTTTTTTTTTTTTTTGGCTTTTTCAAGACAGGGTTTCTCTGTGTAGCCCTGGCTGTCCTGGAACTCACTCTGTAGACCAGGCTGGCCTCGAACTCAGAAATCCGCCTGCCTCTGCCTCCCGAGTGCTGGGATTAAAGGCGTGCGCCACCACGCCCGGCTTTTTTTTTTTTTTTTTTTTAATTGTTAGACTTTGGAGTTTGAGAATTCCATTTATTTTTAGGGTTTGAGTGATGTAGACAGCGTGACATGGCAGTGTCGTTATCACCCAGGGGCCATGCCTGCCATCCCTTCCTACCAGGTAACCTGGGCAGGTTCCCAATGGGGCACAGAAGGAACAGAGCCTTGGAGCAACGAGTTGCTTAGGTCCTTTCCAGCCTCAGAGCTCCCTTTCCTTGCCCCCCTGCACACAAGTGAAGCCAATCTCTGTTTCTGTGGCACTGGGCCAGATACTTACCCTGCATGTGCCTCAGTCACAAAGTGTTTTCTAGCAACAAAATAAGATTCACCTCATCAGGTCACTGTGAGACTAGCATGTGTATAGGGCTCAGAGCGACACCAGGAATACCCCGGCAGCACTCTTGGATTACACTGGGATAGCTCTAACTACAAGAATGACCATATAATATGCTCTTAACTTTCAGCTTGGAAACAGGGAAATCAAACCACACAGGGAAAAACCCAAGCATTCATAAAAACAAATCCTATGCTGCTCATCCGCCAGGTCACAGCCTAAATGCCCTCTGCTATCTTCAAGGAGACCGAACTTTACATAAAGCAAAGGGCAGGGCTGAGCGTGGAGTTTATAGCAGTAATCCAAGCCATTTGGGAAGCTAAGGCAGGGGGATTATGAGTTTGAGGGCAACCTGAGCTACATAGTTTCAGGCCAGTCTGAAGCACATGTTAGACCCTGTCAGAAAGACAGGAAAGAAGGAAGGAAGGAAGGAAGGAAGGAAGGAAGGAAGGAAGGAAGGAAGGAAGGAAGGAAGGAAGGAAGGAAGGAAGGAAGGAAGGAAGGGAGGGAGGGAGGGAGGGAAGAAGGGAGGGAAGAAAATGCAAAATTCACAATAAATTGAAGTTCTGCCACTGAGAAATCTCCAGAACATATACATATGTGAAAAAACTTGAAAGTAACAAAAACAGGTGTGATTTCGTGACCTGGCCGACACTGAGGAACTGACAGGCTGGGACTAATAGTGCCGCAGAGCTCTGCCTAGGCAACCTCTTCGGGAAGGGCCTAGAGGGGAAGGTCACTACCCGCGACATCATTGAAAGGGCTTTTATTTGTCTTGTCAGCAAATCGTCTTCTCTAGCAAAACCCCCTTTGTGGCAAGAAGTCTCTTGGAGAAGCTGTCGAGGCAGGTCCTTGTGATGCAGAAGCTGGCGGCCGTGAGTGACGAGAATCTCGGGAACATCACCTCTGTGGTGGAAGGTAAGCCCGCCACCTGCAGGCCATCCCTGGAACCAAAGCACGCCCAACCACGCATGCTCACTGGAACTCAGTGGCGAGGCAGCAGAGTACACTCCAGCCAGCCTGAGTCTGGCTCTGAGCATGTGTCTGATGCAGAACTTTGGGGGACGGTTCAATGTGTGCAAAGGTCAGACATCATTCCTTGGGAGCCATCTATGGTTTTTGAAGCAGGATCTCTCACTAGCCTGAAGCTCACTAGGCTAGCTGGCCAGCAAGCCCCAGGATCCTCTTGTCTCTCTCTCCCCTCCCCAGCACTGAGGTTACATGCACTATGTAACCAGCTTTTTAACTGTGGGTCCCGGGGTTCAAACCCGGGTTCTTGTGCTTGCTTTCAAGGCAAACATTTTATCAATGGAGCCATTCTTTGGCTTCACAGCAGAACATGCCATGGAGTAGATACCCTTGACTTTTTATGATCTGGCCACTGGACTCTTTCATAAAGGCAAGGGTTTGTCTTTTTCACATCAGATATAAATGGAAACAGAGACTTCTGGGTAATCTGTAACTGAGCCTAAACCCGCCCTGAGGTTCTCCCGATGTGTTTCTGCCTCTCTTGTCTATTCCTGCTAAGAGCGGGTGACTTTGGCAGGTGTCTAAGAGGTGTGAGAAATGGCAGATATTCAGGCTACAAATGACCTGTGTCCCGTGCTCTACTACAGCCTCATCCTGATCACAGGCACCCACAAGTGTGACTGTGAGCATGTGCCACCTGCCCATGGTGTTTGCTTGGACTGACCTGGGAGCCTTAGGGCAGAGAAAAGGCTCCTCCAACAAATCCTGCTGTGTTCCGGCCCCTCCAAGGGCTTCTCCTGAAGTCTGCATCAATGGTCCTGTATGGCTTTTTTGCTATAAAGTCACAGGAGTTTAGTGTGGTCTCCCCAAGGCCAAGCAGCTGTGCCTTGTCTTTGAGAACAAACAGCTGAGTGTTCACTGAGTTCTATTTGCTCCAAGGAGGAGGAGGTTTTTCTCTGGACCACCTACCAATCCCCCAAAGACTCTTGTAGTTGTGCCAACAGAAAAGCACAGTCCTGGTGGCTATGGGGGCATATCTAATCTCATCTACTCAGGACACTGAGACAAAAGGATGACCACTTCAAGGTCAGCCTGTACTAGAGAGTGAGATCAAGGTCACCCTGGACAAGACATATTTCAAAATCAACAGTAAAAAGAAGGCTAGAGATGTAACTCAGTGGTAGCGCATTCCTGAGATCCTAGAATCGATCCCTAGTACCACACACACACACACACACATACACACACACACTGAAAGAAAAAGGAAAGAAGGGAAATTTGCCTGGGGGATGGACAAGAAGATTGGGAATTCAAGGTTAGCCCTTTGTTTGAGGATAAACTGGGTTACATGAGACCTAGTCTTAGATAATTAATGAATTAATTAATTAATTAATTAAAATATTGTTAAAAATAAAACAAAATAAAGGTTTTTAAAAACACAAAAGACAGTCTCTAATGTCCCTGGGACACCTTGCCACCAGACCCAGGTCGGCATCATCCTCTCTTCATTAACCTCCCTCTTCTCTTCCAGCCATACCAGAATTCCACAAAAAGCTGTCCTTGCTGGCCTTCTGGACCAAATGCTGCAGCCCCAGTGGGGTCTACCACAGCTCCGCTGCCCGCCTGATCAAGCAGCTGGAGGCCAGCTTCGCTAGAACCATCAACAAAGACTATCCAGGACTGGCAGAACCAGGTACAGACCATTGTGAGAGGCTCTCCTCCTGCAGCCCTGGGGATGAGGGCACACAAAAAGGCCAGCCTTAAAAGAGAATTACTCACTCTCCAGGGGAAAGGTGGGATAGCCAACTTGATTACAAAAAAAAAAAAAAAAAAAAAAAAGGTGCTGAGCATGGAGAATACCAGCGGTGAAGTCTTTTAAAGTACTGTATCCATCATCCCCCACCTCCCACTAGGCTGTGGTAAACTGCCTGACAGAAACAGCTTCTAAAGGAGGGGTAGACTTTGGTTCACATCTCGGGAGGTACTGCCCATCCTGTGGGGAAAGGCATGGCAGCTGAAGCAGGTTGGTGCAAGATGCTGGGAGCATGTGGCTGGTCACATCAGAGATAGCACACAGCAAACAGAAGTGAGCCAAGGGTTAGCCCCAAGTACTTACCCCATAGCCTATGTCAGCCAGTTAACCCCAGAGTTCCCATGTGTCCACAGCCTCCCAAACAGGACCACTGGCTGAGGGCTAGATAACACCTGAGCCTGTGGGAGAAGTTTCCCAGTCAATCCACAAGTACTTCGCGTCTGTATTGTTTGTACAGCTGTTCCACGGTGTCTGTGGGTGAACAGTGCCGGAGCCTGCCATGCATGGCTGAATCTGTGTTTGCTTACATCCCTTGCTTACACCAAGTATGGGTTTGTATACAAGCTGCACACTTCCTCCTCCATACCCCAGACGACTTATAAGGCTTGGTTAGGCAAACACCAAGTAATTGGTTGCTACATTGCATTGCCTGGGGCGTGGCAGCATTTACATGTTCAGTATAGATGTGCTTTTCCTTGGGTTCGTGGCCTGTGGTTGCTTAGATTCATAGATGTGCGAACTCATGGGTACAGAGGGCTTTTTCCTGAACGTGCCTCCATCCAATGAGAGGATGTCAGACGGTACAATGACTTTCGAAGAATGGAATCCTTGTCTGTGCCTACAACATGAGCCAACAATTCTACTCTTAAATACATGAAGAGAAAGGTACTCCTGTCTGTGTAAGGCATACATAAGAAGATTCATAGCCTGAGACACAACAGACAGAATTCGGTGACAACTGAAACGGCGTGGGAAAAGAGCGACTCCACAGAGACTATGTTGAGTAAAATAAACCAGACGTAGAAAGCACACACTGTTGTTCAAGAACAGGAAAAGCTAGCTTACGTAGATAAAGCTCAGGTTATGAAGGGGGTCATGGTGATGAAGACCTGTCAATCAGGAATCTAAGGCCAGCCTTGGGTGCGTGGCACACTGGACATCCACCTGGGCTTCATGCTGCTCTGCCTCTAAAACAACACAAAAATGGAATAGAGGTTATTTGTTCCCTGTTGGGAGGCTGGGTGGCTGCCAACAGGAAGGACCCGGAGAACTCCTGGGAGGATGTTGCTCATCTTCCACATCCTGACTTAGATGCTGTCATGTGAGTGTGGGAAACAGTGACACCATCTAGCTGTACACTGCGAGGGCTAGCTCGCTTTAAGCACCGTACCTTATACTGCTGTGATAAAAATGAAGTAATGAGTGTAAGTACCACAAGGAAAGGGTGATGAGAGGTGAGCGAATGGATGAATACAAGTACCAAAAATAAAAGGTGAATGCCCTTTGGCATGATGGCTCAGCGGTTAAAAATCACTGGCTGCTCTTCCAGAGTTCAGTTCCCAGTACTCACATGACAGCTCACAATTGTAACTCCAGTCCCAGGGCATCCAATTCCCTCTCGTAGCCTTCTTGGGCATCAGGCACACAAGTTACATTGATCTACATACGTGCAGGTGAGACACCCATACACATGAAAATGAATAAATAATAAAAAGTTTAAGTGAATGCATGAACACAAGTACCATGTCAAAGATGAATGTATATAAGTGCCATAATAAAAGGCTAATGAATATTATTAGTATGGTGATAAATGAATATGTAAGTTCTATGCTATTCACATCTGCTTCCACAGTGTAATAGTTATCACATTCATCATGAATAGCATGCTAAAAGATGAATGGATGAGTGAACGAATGAACGAGTGAATGAATGAATGGTCATGTTTCTTAAGCCACCTTGTCTCTTCCTTCCCAGTGTTTAGAACCCTGGTGTCCCAAATCCTGGACCGAGCTGAACCTCTCCTTTCCTCCAGCCTCTCCTCGGAAGTCATCACTGTCTTCCAGTATTATAGCTTCTTCACCAGCCACGGTGTGAGTGACCTGGAGACTTACCTGGGCCAGCTAACCAGGCAAGGTAGGCTGTGCTCTCCCATCGTGTTACAGTAGTGTCTCAGCCTGAGTCAGCTTGGACCTTCCTCCTCAGGATCGTTAGTGAAGGTTGTCCGCCACAACTGAGCGGAGGCTTGCCTTTTTAATGACTTCTGGGCTTTTAACTTCAGTAAACGTTCTGGTGTTGGAGCGGGAGCTCACTGAGCACACTGGTCCCCGGCAGGGGTTCACCATGAACAGGAAACTGGCGAGGGAATGGAAATCTCACAGCTTTCCTTCCTTTCTCAACCTGTTTGCTGTGCTGTTTGATACTGTGTTTTGTGGTAGAATTCCCATTCGGAATAGACAGAAATGAACTTCAAATGAAGGCTCCTGTGAGACAGCAGGAAGGGAGATGAGAAAAGAAAGGCGGAGTTGGGAGGGGTATGGTAAGCTCAGTCCACCCTTTAACATAGCCCTTTGAAGGCTGTATACATTGTATCTGACTATTCTTTAGGAATGCAGCAGGCATTGGCCAGGGGCTGAAGGAGGGAATGTGGCGTGCTCTCTGAAACCAGGTAGCATCTGGTATAGCACCACACAGCAGCAACTTGTCCGGCTCAGATCCAGGTTAGCTCTGCTCTTTTTCCGAGCATTAAATCCTGCTGCAACGTGGATTTTGGTTGGCATCATAAAGAGGTGACAGTTCTGTCTGGCATGGGACATGGGAGCTCTGGAGAAAGCCTTGCAGCTGGCATGCCTGGCACAGAAGAGCAGGACAGGGAGACCCTGACTTACAGATGCAGAGCCTCACGGTATATGTGTGACGCTAGGCTTGCCCAGTGTGGATCCGTTTTCCAGGCAGACGTCTGAATTATTCAGAGTCTGGTGTGGCAGTTCATGTTCCTCAGTCTCTTAGTGAGGAGCCTTGACAAAGTTCACTCATTCAGCAGTAGGAATGTGGAATGGCGGTGGGGGAAATACCGTTTAACCTTTGAAGGATTTTGTGTTTGTTTTCCTGGTCTTGTTTTGGATTGTTTTATTTAAACCTTTATTTTCATCTTAGCTTATATGTGTGTGTGTGTGTGGATATGTGCCTGTGAGTGCAGTACTTTCAGAGACCAGGAGCTGGTGTTTGTTATAAAGGGTTGGGAGCCATTCCACCTGGGTCCTGGGAACCAGACTCTGGTCCAATGCAGTAGTATGTGCTCTTAAGTCATCTCTCTGGCTCCTCAGTTTTGTTTTTGTTTTGAGACAGAATCTCTAGCCCAGACTGGCCTCAAACTTACTATGTAGCCAAAAATGATCTTCACAGAAGGTAATGGGGCACCTAAGCTGAAGGAAGATTTAGAAATGTTGAGCTAGGAGTAAAGGGAAGGGCGTGTTAGCTGCGGGAGGTTTGGAGAGTCCTAGTGAGATGGCTCAATGGTTAAGAAGCCCTACTGCTCTACTGAAGGTCCTGAGTTCGATTCCCAGCAACCCCATGGTGGCTCATAGCCATGGTTTGAACATGCATTGTTTTAGATTTTAAAATTATATCTTGTTTAGGCTGGGGTAAGTTTGTTTATTTGTCTGTCTTTCATGTGTGTTTGTCTGTTTTTTGCAGTATTAGGGTCTTAAACCCGGGATCACATAGTGGACAAGCATTGTATTCACAGCTGATGTCCCCAGTGTGATTATACCTTATAAATTATTATATCTTGTTTTTAACTTAATATGCTTTGTGCTGTTAAATATTAACCATTCAAAGCATTTTATTAGGTTTTTTTTATTGCCCTTATATTTGGATCCTGTGTTTTTATAGTGTCAAATGTTTTCTGTGATTTGTTTGTTTAAGTGTTACTTAATACTCCCTTGGGGATTTTTATTGGTGTATTTACTTACAAAGCAGTGGAACTAACAGACATCCACAGCAAAGAAAACAGGAAATTAAGGCAAAAATATCTAGATGATTCTCACCTGTATTCACTATGGGAAAGGCATGACTTTGATACAAGAGGTGAACTTGGGCTTTTCCTTTCCCATCTATCTCAGGTGTCCCTGGATAGACACAATCTCATTGTTGTGTTTTAAAGACCAAGAGATATCCTTGCTGCATATATAGTTGGGGATCATTCACAGAATATGGCCAGTTTGTCCCAGTGGAACTCAAATTCCTGTAGTTTCATCACATTGTCTCTAAATTCCAATCGACTAAGTGACAATCCCTACCTAGGCCTGACCCCTCTCCTAGGATTAGGATTTGGGCATAGAGACAGTTGTGTTTTCTATGAATATTAATGAGGTGGCAGATAATGTTTCTTTATATTTCTTCATTGTATATTCACATTTGACTGTTTAATTCATTTGTATGCCACTAGAGGACGAATGCCTATAAGGGCGGCTCTTGGGAGTGACAGGCAGCAGGGTCAGTAGTTCCAGGCTGTCTTTGTTCAAGGCTGGCATAGACTATTGTAAAATCCTATCTTAAGTTTAAAAAAAAAAAGAAAAACAAACAAAAAACTGTACATTTCTGCTACCATTTCAAAATAGAAATTTAACTTTACATTTTTCTTACAATTTGCCCTCGTTATAATTATTTAAACTATTGACATTCTCACAGTAATTTGAAGTACCGCCTTTATCATAGACTAAGTTTTTACATACACTTGGGTCTGCTTTTACTGAAAACATACATGAAATACTTGTGTTCTCAACAATCGTACCACTGTGCTATCAGAACATGAACTCTGGCTCCTCCCCTTCCAGTCGCCATGGTTCAGACTCTGCAGTCACTGAGAGATGAGAAACTGCTACAGACTATGAGCGACCTTGCACCCAACAACCTCCCGGCTCAACAAGAAGTCCTCAGGACGCTGGCCCTGCTGCTCACCAGGGATGACAATGAGGTCAGCGAGGCTGTGACACTCTACTTGGCAGCAGCCTCCAAAAATGAGCACTTCAGAGAAAAGGTAGGATGCTAAACAGTGGGTATCGAGGCTTAACTGCCTGTCATTTACCATTAGCATTGTGGCTGGGCTTTAATCCTGGCTAAAGCAGGAGGATTGCTGCGAATTCAAGGTGTGCTTAGAATGGAGCTACCAAACTACCTTACTAGGGTTATACTAGGGTTATCACATAATTCTTTAAAAGATTTATTTATTTATTTAATGTATATGAGTTCACTGTAGCTGTCTTCGGACACATCAGAAGACATCAGATCCTGATACAGATGGATGTGAGCCACCATGTGGTTGCTGGGAATTGAACTCAGGACCTCTGGAAGAGAGCAGTCAGTGCTCTTAACCACTCAGCCATCTCTCCAGCCCTTAAAGATACTTGTTTTTTTTCTTCTCCCTCCAGCCCAAAGATTTACTTATTTATTATATGTAAGTACACTGTAGCTGTCTTCAGACACACCAGAAGAGAGCGCCAGATCTCATTAGGAATGGTTGTGAGCCACCGTATGGTTGATGGGATTTGAATTCAGGACCTCCAGAAGATCAATCAGTGCTCTTAACTGCTGAGCCATCTCTCCAGCCCCCAATTTTTTAAAGTATATTTCAAAGTGACTAGAAAGGAAGAACTCAAAGCTTCCCAACCTGTAGATGTGATGAGCTTGCAAGGAGCAGAACGCCGTGGGAGCCATGAGCAGAGCATTACACCTTGTCTTCAGTTACTGCCATCTAATCTACATAAATCTACATAGCTCTGTCCATTAAAGGCAAAAGTGGTATGGTTTTTTAGAATAAAATCCAGCAAAGCAGAAAACTGATCATTAAAATAAAATCTATAATCATAACTTTGTATCTTCCGCATTTGCATCTACAATCTGGAAAAAAAAAAAACCAATCGACTCTTTGAATAAACTTGTGAACTTTTGTGATTTTTTTTCTTACCCTGGAAAGAAAGGCCATGCTATGCTCACCTCAGGGAGATATATTTTTTATTATTTTAGAATACAGAAATGCTGGGCAGTGGTGGTGCATGCCTTTAATCCCAGCATTTGGGAGGCAGAGGCAGGCGGATTTCTGAGTTTGAGGCCAGCCTGGTCTACAGAGTTCCAGGACAGCCAAGGACTATATAGAGAAACCCTGTCTTGAAAAACAAAAACAAAAACAAAAAACAAAAAACAAAAAAACAAAACAAAACAAAAAGAATAGAATAGAAATCAGAAATGGGTAACTTTTTTTTAAACTTTTTTTGCTAAGTTTGCTCTTTGGTAATTTAGTGTGCATATACAGTGCATGCTGAGTACACTCACCCCCACCTTCTCTTGTCTCCTCCCACCTCGGTTATATCTGCCTCCGCCCACTGGTCTCTTCCTCTACAGCTTTTCTCCTTGACCCTGAGTTTAACCAGGGTTGTATGTGTACCCACGGGCTTGGAACTGCAAACTACTGGACTGATACACCATTCAGAACACAGCTGAAGATAATAACCCTCCCCAGAATCCATCCCTACCCAACATCAGGAGCTAGAACCTCCCACGAGCCCCTCTCTGATCTAAACCTGGCAGGCCCAGTCTTGTGCAGGCCTAGCACCCAGCTGCTTCGAGATCATGTTTGCAATAGCTAGGGGATGCCCTGGAGATAGAGTTGTACAGCCGCCTCCCTGACTCCCAATGCTTACGTTCTTTTCTGCCCCGCTGTCCATGGCATTTCCACCCCACCCCCACCTTTGGTGCAGGGCATTAGATTCCCTGAGACTGAAGTTACAGCTGATGGTGAACTGCTATGTGGGTGGTGAGAACCAAACCTGGGTCCCCTGGAAGAGCAACCAATGTTTTTCTGGGACATCTCTCACTGGATAACCCTGCCTAGCTTGGAACTTCTGATAGAGACCATGCTGGCTTGGAACTCACCATGCAGATTAGGTTGTCCTTCATTCTCTGCATGCACGTGGTGCACAGACATATACACAGGCAGAACACCATACCCATAAAATAAAACTAAAGCGGGTTTTAAAAAATTAAAAATCTGGGGCTGGTGAGATGGCTCAGCAGGTAAGAGCACCCGACTGCTCTTCCGAAGGTGATAAGTTCAAATCCCAGCTCACAACCATCTGTAACGAGATCTGGCGCCCTCTTCTGGAGTATCTGAAGACAGCTACTTAGATATAATAAATAAAATTTTAAAAAATAATAATAAACAAAATTAAAAAATTAAAAATCTACATAGCACATATGGGAGAAGATATTCCGTATCCCCCTGCCCCAATTACCTCCTTTGTTCTTACATACTATATTAGTGACAAACAGTTCAAAATGTCTCATGGCATCTCTTCTTCCCCTTCAGGCCTTGCTCTATTATTGCGAAGCACTAACGAAGACCAACCTCCAGCTACAGAAAGCAGCATGTCTGGCCCTAAAGAGCCTGGAGGTAAAGCCCTACAGCCCCACCCCTGCCCAGACTCAGAGCCCCCATCCCTGGTCAACCTTAGAGCAGCACATGTCGGTGAAGCTCAGAGGCCACACCATGTGGACATATCCAGTGCTTTCCATATTCAAAGCCATATTCATATTCTCTCATAGTGTAGCAGTGTTTCTCATCTCCCTGGAGCCACCCAGTCAGAGGAGGGAGGCCTTAGTGAGCAGGGAGAGAGGTAACTGCAAACTCGAGGGAGCAAAGGCTACAGGTCTCCAGCGGAAGTGTGGTTCTCCACGAGATCTCATGTGTGACCGTCTTTACCACAGAAACACTAGGAGAGGTACCAGGAAAAACAACAAGAGGGTCACCCCCTAGTGCTTACTAAAACCTCAGATGGGCACAAGGGACTGATGTCATAAAAGGAAAAGCTAATGACCTGTGAAGGAAAACAACCGTGGGAAATTTTGCCTTCCTTGTTACTTGGTCAAAAAAAATTACCTACCAGTGAGTTTCCCCCTCCTCTCCCCCCCAAAAAATCCCCATTGGTTAAGAATTTATTTGGGCACTCTCCTGGTGTGCTGTGACTCATCGCTGCTGAGCGTCTCCGTGTCTCTGCTACAGACTTCACTCGGGTAGACACGCAGGGTGCAGCAGCCTATCTGGGTTCTACTGGACTTATGTGCTGTGAAGGATGAAGCAGGAGCCCTGGTTTTAACCCTGGCATAGCTCCTTTTTCTCCACCCCACCTCACCCCCGCCAAAAAAATCCACTCCCTTGTGGAAACAGATTTGTGAACCAATTCCTCACCCATCCCACCCCCTCAGCTCGAAAAGAATTCCACACCGCACATTGTCTCAATGCAAGCACAAGAATTCTAAAATGAGGGTTATTTTGGAAGAATTAGCTGATTAATCTCCTGGAAGACTGAAGGTCTCAGTGTCAGGCACTGATCTGTTTTTCCTGGCAGGCCACCGAAAGCATTAAAATGCTGGTGACATTATGTCAGTCTGACACCGAAGAAATCAGAACCGTGGCCTCGGAAACCCTCCTGTCTCTTGGTGAGTCCGTTTTTTGTGTGCTCATTTACTTCTGATATTCTCCCGGGAACCTAAGGGAAGGTTCGTGTCATCTGCTTTAATGGCTTCCTCCTTGCCTGTGTACTCCCTAGAATAGGAGAAATCGATCTTGCACCTTGTTCTCTCTGCACAAGAGGGGGGGGGGGCTTTCACCCTCCACGGCTTCATAAGTCCTATTGAGAATCAAAACGATGATCTGACAGTAGTCACTCATACCTGGTAATTCAGCACTGAAGACGAGGAGGCCAGAAAGTCACCTCAAGTTTAAGGACAATTTAGATTGCACAGTGAGGCCATTTCATGAAAGCAAAAGTGTTAGGAGCTGGAACACAGAAGACAAAGAGGGGTTGTAGAGATCCCAGCATGGCTGCCAGTGTGGAGATGGCATGCCAAAGTCAATGGCTGAGCTCTGCAGTCCATGCTGGGCAGCCGAGTGCCTCGGCATGAGCTCTGCAGTGCATGCTGGGTAGCCGAGTGCCTTGGCCTGAGCTCTGCAATGCATGCTGGGCAGCCGAGTGCCTCAGCCTCACGGTGACCTCTTCCTGCCTGCTGGCATCTCATTCTGGAATATCCAGATAGCCCTCCCCTTCACTTGGTCCCAAGGTCCATGCCTTTTGTTGTTGCTGTACCTTTTGGGTAGATGTTGGAGATGAAGATATCAAAGACTTGCTTTCCTTTTTCCTGTTTTTAAAGGCAGGGTCTCATGAATCCCTGATTAGCCTTGAACTCACTATGTGCTCTAAAAAATAGGCTTGAATTTCTAATCCTCCTGCCTCCACTTCCCAAGAGCCAGCCATACAAGTGTATGACGTGGCCTCTGATGTATTTGATGCTAATGATTAAATCCAGGATTTTGTGCATGTTCGACCAGCACACCACTAACCCATCCCCATCCCCATCCCCAGCCATCAGGAAAACCTCTCTTAACTCTGCATCAAATAGACAGTTGTTGCCGGTAGCTCACACCTGTAATCCAAGCTCTTTGGAGGCAGAGACAGGAGGCTTGCCACACGTTTGGGGCTAGCCTGGGCTACATATTGAGTTCTAAGCCAGTGTGGGCTACAAAGTCCCTATCCTCACATATACACACAGAGAGAGAAATGGGAGGAGAGAGAGAAGAAAAGGAAGGAGAAAGTTATAGAAAACGTTACTATGGTCATACACTCTAAATTCTAAAAGTCTTTAAGCCTAACCCTGCCAATGTCACGAGGAAAAAAGCCACTCTGGTTTGACAATACATCTTAACCATGTGAAGAAGATTTATGGTTATTATAACCACCATGAAAATCCCATTATTTCAAGCCCTCTTTCTTACAGGGATGGGATGAGTAAGACTTGGCAGTGCTGTTGAATACACCATTCTTTGTAGAGGAATATTAGCCAGCCCATGTTTGTTTAAAGGATAAAATAGTTATTCTCTATGGCTGTTTTAGATATAGAGGTTATTTAATTCTCTAAAATGTACCCAGGGTATTAGTGGTGTAATGTCTTTTATCCCCCAGGGTTCTGAAATAACACTGAAGATTTAAAAACAATAAACAATAGCTGGATGTTTATAAAGCCAGCATCTCTATTCCCATGGTAAACTGAGGAGGGGTACCCTGTGGCCTGTACCCCAAACTCACTTAGCTGCACTCCAAGGTGCACCCCAGGAATGACCAACACATCTGCTTCACCACCACCCTTTCCACAATGCTCACACCACCCAGGCCTCCCTGCCCTCTTTAGGCTTCTCCACTTACTGCATACCCAAGTCTCCAGGGAAGCCTAATGTCACTGTGCCTCTGTTCCACCTAATAAGGCTGCTCCCTGAGGTCTCCAGGGTATTCCTGCATGGGGATTTTAAAACCTTCTAATATGTAGTAGAGTAGGAAGATCCCACCCCCCAAAATAGTGTTATGACTCTTCCTTGACCCCTGACGCACAGATACTGAACTCTTCCTTGACCCCTGATGCATGGATACTGCTGCACTTTTCCCACAGACGTCTGAATTCATACAGTGCTTGAGTATTCCCAATGGCAACAGATAGGACACTCTATGACAAAGGGCTAGAGTCGTGACAGGCACTGAGAGGGCCAAGCAGCAGCTCCTCACCAACTGGTACATACTTGCTTCAACCTTATAACCTTGTTGATGTCTGAGAGGCCCTCTGTGCAATGGGAGTGTTCTTAACATCTACCATCCAAAATAGCACCTAGTAACAGCACCCAGCGCTTGCTCAGCTCAACAAGAAACTCAAGTTCCAACTTTTGAGCGGCAGATGTAACTCAGTGGTGAGCACCTGTCACCATGGGCAAGGTCCTAGCTTTGATCCCAGCACCCTGCTCCCTCCAAAGTTTTTAATTTATTTAACTCTATTTCCATTTTTTTGAAACATTGATTTGTGGTGTTTTGCATGGGAGAGAATGTACGTGTTGGGGGCATGCCTGCCAGGGCACCTATGTGAAAGTCCTTCCAGTATGTAAATCCAAGGAATTGAACTCAGGTCCCCAAGCTTGGTGGCAAACATCTTCACCCATAGCCTTGGCTGTGCCAGAACAGGTAGCAAGATGCCCTGGGGGACAGCTCTGGCTGTGCCGCCGTATCAGTAAAGGCAGACTGTCCCTCGTCCCAAATGAGTTCCATCCAAAGAATTCAGATTGTGTTGCCCTTTTTATTAAGTTTAGAATATTTGTATATACATGAGATACCTTAGAAACAAAACTTAAGTTTAAAGATGAAAATTGAGTACTACTCGGCTATTAAAAACAATGAATTTATGAAATTCTTGGGCAAATGGATGTAGCTAGAGGACATCATCCTTGGTGAGGTAACCCAATCACAAAAGAAGTCACTAGAGGGCTGAAGAGATGGCTCAGCCGTTAAAGGCTAGGCTCACAACCAAAAATATAAGAAGTCACTAGATATGTGCTCACTGATAAGTGGATATTAGCACAGAATCTTAGAATACCCAAGATACAATTTGCAAAACACAAAAAAATCAAGAAGGAAGACCAGCGTGTGTATACTTTATTCCTCCTTAGAATAGGGGACAAAATGCCCATGAAAGGAGTTACAGAGACAAAGTTTGGAGCTAAGATGAAAGGATAGACTAACCAGAGACTACCCTACCCGGGGATCCGTCCTATAATCAGTCACCAAACCCAGACACTATTGCATATGCCAGCAAGAGTTTGCTGAAGGGACCCGGATATAGCTGTCTCGTATGAGGCTATGCCAGTGCCTGGCAAATACAGAAGTGGATGCTCACAGTCATCTATATGATGAAACACAGGCCCCCCAATGGAGAAGCTAGAGAAAGTACCCAAGGAGTTGAAGGGGTCTGCAACCCTATAGGTGGAACACCAATATGAACTAACCAGAACCCCTAGAGCTCATGTCTCTAGCTGCATATGTTGGCCATCATTGGGAAGAGAGGCCCCTTGGTATTGCAAACTTTATATGCCCTAATACAGGGGAACACCAGGGCCAAGAAGTGGGAGTGGATGGGTAGGGGAGCAGGGTGGGGGAGGGTATAGGGAACTTTTGGGATAGCATTTGAGATGTAAATTAAGAAAATATCTAATAAAAAAAGTGAAAAAACAAGATGAAAATTATGTGTTATATATAAGTGTTTATGCCTCCGTTGGAGGCATTTTTATGTAACATTTTACATTTATATACATTTAACTACAAACCTATCGTGGCCAAGGTGCTGGGGTCCAGGAGTCACCACAGAAACAGTGATCTCAGTTAGACAGGGATGGTTTATTGAACACACAGCTAAAGGCTGATTGATCAGGGCAACAGCTAAGGCTCTAGAGCTCAAAGCTGTGTGCTGGACATTTCTCAGGACCAGCTTATGCAAAAACCACAATGAGCTCATACGCAGGTGATAGAAGTGTTGCCTGGTGGTCGGCCCTGACTCAAGCCATTTTAGACATAAAAGTTCGTATTGGCCTTTAGTTTGTTAGGTCCTATGTGGAGCTTATAGTTGTGGAATTTTTTTTTTTTTTGAGACAGGGTTTCTCTGTATAGCCCTGGCTGTCCTGGAACTCACTTTGTAGACCAGGCTGGCCTCGAACTCAGAAATCCGCCTGCCTCTGCCTCCCGAGTGCTGGGATTAAAGGCGTGCACCACCTCACCAGGCGTGCATTCTATCTAGCTCTTTGCTTCACTTTCCCCGTTGACCTAAAAGAACACTGGGGACTTATTGTCTAAAATACTGTGCTAGGGCTGGGTTTGGTGGTACCTGCCTGTGATCCCAGCATTTGGGAGGCAGAGGCAGATGGATCTCTGAGTTCAAGTCCAGCTTGATCTACAGAACAAGGTCCAAGACAGCCAAGACTACATTCTTTTTTTTTTTTTTTTAAGAGAACTAGGGATTGAATCCAAGGTCTCCTGTTGCTAGGTGAGTGCACTACAACTGAGCCTGATAAATCACACTCCCCCCCATTTAAACATTTCATTCTGAGACAGGGTTTCACTAAATGGTCCAGGTTTTGCTTGAACTGGTAGTGATCCTCCTGCCTCGGGCTCTTGTGTCGGTCGGTAGGATTACAGGTCTGTGCCACCACACCTGGCTTTTATTTGTTTTCTTATGACAGCCTTGCAGTGTCGCCAAGGCAGTCTTTGGCTCACTCTGTAATATGAACGTTGTCCCTGGTTCACCCCCAGCCCTCATATGCCTACATTTTAATCAGTTTTTTAAATAATAACAAAATATATTCTCAAAATATGTTAGCTATATCAGATGTTGCTACAAGGGTCAGAGGGAAGGCTCAGAGGGTACGATGATAGCTGCACACATCTGACAACATGAGTTCAGTCCTCAGAACCCATTCAAGAAAGGAGAAGCACGCACATCTGTAATAACAGCATCCCAAGAGTAAGATAGGGGATGGAGGCAAGAGACACACTCAGAAGCCCATGGAGCAGCTGGCATGGAGTATGCAGAGTAGCTGCAGAAACATGAGGGACCTTGCCTTAGTGTGGAAGGAGAGACCTGATGCCAGCATGTTGTCTCTGACCTCCACATGCATGCAGTAGTGCACATGCACACATGCACAATATGTAAATAAACAAACGAGATGGCTATAAACAAGACTGAATGACCCATTGCCTGGAGGAGCACTGTGTGTTTAGAGGGCATATTAATCACGGTTCTCTAGAGTCACAGAACTTATGGGTAGTCTCTATATAGTAAGGAAATTTGTTGATGCCTTACAGTCTATAGTCCAACTCCCCAACAATGGACAGCAGCAGCTGTGAATGGAAATCCAAGGATCTAACAGTTGCTCAGTCCCACAAGGCAAGCAGGCGAAGGAGAGAGAATCTTCCTTCTTCCAATGTCCTTATGTAGGTCTCCAGCAGAAGGTGTGGCCCAGATTAAAGGTGCGTGTCACCAAGACTGACCTGGGACTTGCTTTGTCCCAGATGACCTTGAATTCAGAGATCTCCTTGCCTTAGTCTCCTGGGATTCATAGCCACTATGCCTCAAGATCTCCATGCCAAGATCCAGGTCAGAAACTTACATCTCCCAGCCTCAAGATCAAGATCACAGATGAGCCTTCCATTTTGGATTGTAGTTCATTCCACATATAGTCAAGTTGACAACCAGGAATAGCCACTACAGGGGGTAAAGACTATAGCTGAAACTTTTACCATTAGTCGCATGGATGTACATAATGATATAATGTAAAATGTTGTGTGTATATGATACAATGTAACTAAACCAATATAGACTATGTTCAAGTTATATAAAGATTCAATATAATGAGGTCAAGGATAAGCTTTACTAAAGTCCCTAAGACACTAAGCAAAAATTAATCTGCCATGTGCACTTGGTAGCAGTTGGCACAGGCTTGTACTTTGTTTTGTGCCTTGCCTTTCATCTGGTCTCTAATGTTAACTCAAAGGTTCTTTGTTGTTCTAAGGATTGCCTAGAAACCCATAATCTAATTAAGAATAATGGAAAATCACTTTTCCTTACCATAGTAACTAGATACGACAGCAGTACAAGGCTGAAGGTATAGATCAGTGGGAAAGTGTTTGGTCTAATATACATGAGGGCCTGGGTTCAATCCCTAGGAACTGTGCAAAAAGTTTCTATATCCCATAGCAGAGTTGCATTTCATTCTGTGTGATGCATATGTAATATATTCATGTTTAATGTTCCCTATCCAGGAGAAGATGGGAGACTGGCGTACGAACAATTAGACAAATTCCCTCGAGATTGTGTTAAAGTGGGAGGTCGTCATGGAACCGAAGTTGCCACAGCCTTTTAAATTTCATGTTAGCCCTGCCTGACTGCTATCCCGATGATACCTGGCCCCTGTTCTCAAGAGGGTGCTGTGATGTGGCCAGACAACAGAGAGCTGCTGCCACTGCCAAGACAGAGATGTCCAAGTCCAATTGTACTGTACTGTCTACTTTTCCTTAGCCCACAGAACAGGGCTGTATATAACTCACTGGACTGCATCATGGTTGTGACTGACGGCACTTCAAAGTCTATCTTACCTTACAGTAGAGTTTGAAAATAGTCATCTTTACGCCTTGTGGAAGTTCATCTGTAAGCTTGAACTCTTCATGTGCTATTTGGATACATATTGTCTGCCTTGCCATCTTTCTGCTGTGTTCTCAGGGTTGAGTGGCCCCTTAGTTACCGAATTTTATTTAACAGACAAAGCACAAAAAGAACATACCGCAAATAAAAGTTTTTTTTACAGAGCCTGGCAAAATGCTCAATTATAAGACAGTAAGTTTTGGAGCTGAGGGTGTGGCGCCCTTGGTAGAGTGCTAGCCTCGGGAGCAGGAAGCTTGGGTTTATCCCCAGCACTGCATAAGCTGGCTATGCTGCCCATATAAAATCAGTGCTCAGAAGCAGAAGGAAGAAGGATCAGAAGTTCAAGGTCATCTTCAGCTACCTAGGGAGTTCCCAGGGCAACCTGGGATACATGAAGCAATGGGGGTTAGGGGGACTAAGTTTTATAGCTTGGTTTTTTATAGTTCCTACTATTTGTTTCTTTTTCCATCCTGAGAATTTCCATATCGTCTATCCATGTGGTTTAAGAGATAAACGGAAGAATTCTGCTTCGTTAAAGTTGTACCTATACTATTAAAAGCAAACAAAACCTCAAAGCTTAAGCTTTCGTTCTTTAACCAGAGGCATCTTTATCATACTCTGGTTTTTTTGTTGTTTGGTTTTTATTTTGTCTTGAAACAGAGTCTCCCTATTGTAGTCCTGACCAACCTGGAACTCATACAGGCCAGCCTGACCTTGAATTTGCAAGAGTTCTCCAGCCTTTGCCTCCAGAGTTGGGGTTATAGGCACAAGCCACTAGGCCTGGTTCTACATGTGTAATTTTTTTTTTTTTTTTTTTTTTTGCTAAGACAAATACACACCCCTAAGTTGTAGATTCAGAAAGATGTATTTCTCTTTTAAGTGGGGACCTGGACTTTGGATGAGTCCTAAGTCACTGGACTGCATCGTAGTTGTGACTGACAGCACTTCAAAGTCCATCTTACCTTACCGTAGAATTGACACTGGATAGAATATTGAGGTACTGAAAGTGGGTCCTGCTTCTATAGAATTGGCCATGAGCCTAGGAAGCAGGAGGTCCTGAGAGATGGAAACTGCCCCAGAGTTTCCACAGCAGCTCAGTACCAGGCTAGAGATTCAGCCTCTTACAAAATGTGCAAGGGGTGGGGACGCCAAGACATCACAACAATACGTGTGGGTGCAATGGGAACTGTATTCTGGATGTGTTTGTATAAAATACCAATTAGATATTAGTTCCAATATTTACATTTTAGCAAGACTTTTAAGAGGGTTCCTTTCATTTTAAAGTGAAAATTGTTTGCCAGGCTTCTGGCAACACATCCTTTCAACTGTGAAGTCCCACTGTACATATCTGTATTTTTGTAAATGTTATATATATATGCCTATATCCCTCATTTTAAAGGTATGTTGTACAGTTATAGTATGTATAGGCTAGTCTTTGTTAAATGGTTGAAATGTCTCTTTTGTAGAAAGTGAAATCACAGCTATTACAGGGCTTTTGTTTGGTTTATTTGTCGATTTGAAACAGTTTTGAATATTGCATGGATAATTAATTTCACATCTTTTGTATCCACCTTTGTCTGGCTTTGGTTGGGAAGTGCTTATAGGTTTGTGATATTTGTATTCATCCCTCTTTCAATCATGTAAGTCAAAATAAAAATTATTTTTAATTACTAGTCTAGTGTAGAATCTGATATATAATTATAATTTTTATCAGTTACTATGTGTGTGTATCATGTGGTGGGGGAGGGGTATACATGGTGCACCTGTGGAGGTCAGAGGACAACCCTGTGGTGTCCATGGTGTCCTTCTACCTTTACATAGGATCCCAGAATCGAGCTCACATTTTTTTCAGGTTTACACAGCAAGGGCCTCCACTCACTGAGCCACCTCATGGTCCTCTGTTTTCCCGAGTTAGTATTTATACAACACACTACTACTCATTGTCTACTAGAGCTTCTTATCCTGAAGTAAAAACCATAAGGGAATTTTGTATCCCAATGTAAGTAGCAGTCTAGAGTCGACAGGAGGAAAGCAACCACTTCAAACATCTTCAGACTGAACCAGCAGCCTTCCTGCCTTGCCTGAGTGATGATATCCCACCAAAACCACACTGTTTCTGTTCTTAAAACCAGCCTTCCAGTAAGTATCAAGGTCTTTATTTAGTGAATGGTCTAGCTAGGCCTTTGCCCACTTTGTATTGGTCTGAGACTCTCATCTATACCCAATATAGGTTCACTGAATATACTTGGAGTTTCTTCTCCCAATTTTTAAAAAGATGTCTTGATTTAGTTGCATATGTGTGTGAATATATGTACATGTGTATGTTGGGCATTGCATTTATACACACATGAAAGCCAAGAGAAGGCAGATGTCCTCTGTCCCTCACTGCCTATTCTTTTGAGGCTCTCTCTGAATCCAGGGTTTTGATCATTTGTCTAAGCTGGAAGCCAGCGAGGCCCAGCAATCCTTGTCTCCCCAGCCCTCCTCAGACCTAAGATTATAGGCAAATATGCAATGCCCACCTGGAATCCAAAGCAAGAGCTCTTAACAGCTGAGCCATCTCTCCAGCCTGTTCCCTGCCCACCCCACCCTGCTTTGAGACAAGGTCTTTATAGCTGAGGCTGCCCTTGAACTCATTATGCAGCAGAGAATGACCTCAGTGGGAGCTTCCATTGAGATTTCAGAAGGAAAACCTGAAGCAGGCATGTGTGGCAGTGTAGGAGTCCTGCGAGGGGTACCCACGCACCCCACCCCACCCCAGGAAGACAACTCATGAAACTGCACCGAGTGAACCCAAAATCTGCAGAGGAAGAACTTACGGCCTGAATGTAGAGTGTCTGAGAAGCTGCAAACAGTGGACAGAGCCAGGCTGAGGAAGTAGCCACCTAGTTGGCAAGGCTTTTGGAGCCCACATCGCTGTGTCCTATATACTGGCCATGACCTCATGTTTTCTCTGCTGGGGTTTTACCTTCACCTTTGATCCTTCCTATGTATATCCTGTGGTTTGGATATGCAATGAAGTTTGCCTGGGGTCTCAGATTTTTAACTTGAACATCTGAGCAGTAGAAGAACTGCTAAAAGCTTCTCTGGGGAGTCTTGGAGATGACTAGATGCCTGTTCTATGAGGAAAGTGAGAACGGAGGTTCCCAGAAAAGAAGCTGCACTGTACGTTAAACATCCGTCAAAGGCTGACCAACTAATTAGGACTTTAGTGATCGTGGATGCTGGGGTTCAGGGGATTGGCTCGCGCACACACCGTGTATCCATCAATCGCAGTCAAGCAAAAATAATTTATTGAACGCTCACCATAATACTGGACTGGATGTTCAAGATCACAAAAAGGATTGGGAGCCTAATTGCTGTATACTCTTCTGCTCTCAAGGTAGGCTTTTTATAGGAACAACCATGTTCAAGCGTTTAAAGGGCAAGGAGGGAAGCAGCTGGTTTATAAGGCAAAGTATTATCAGCTAACCTTTAAGCTGAGTCCTGAGTAAGGTAAGGGGGTTGAACATGGGAGTTTCAGAACACTGAGATAACAGAGCATGAGTATTATAATCATAACTTTTAGGCTTATTAGTAGCATTCTTCGGTGTCAGCCACAAAAAAAAAAAAACAACAGTGAGCTCATACATAGGTGCAGGAAGGGTTACCTGGTGGTCAGCTCGGACTCAAGATATTTTAGACATAACAGTTCATATGGACCTTTGATTTGATGGGCCGTACATAAAGCTTTGTGGAATTTCTTAAGATTAGCACACCTCATACAGAACATTCATAACAGACAGAACAAAACAGGGTGTGTGGTCAGCGTGTTCTTGAGCCAAGTCACTTCTCTGTCCCAAAGACTGGCAGGCATGTTACAGCAACAGTATGAAATAGCCGGCAGGCACTGAACAAAATGGCTAAATGGGGGGGTGTGCTAGATCATAACAGTGGGGACATTGGAACGTTGTAGGTCCAGAACCTAATTACAAAGTATCTAGTGCTAGATTTATCCCCCTTGATAGCCATTTATTGTTAGCTCTGTGTGTGACCTAACATGTTTGTGACCAGTGGATGAGTCTTTTTGGAATGTATGAACAAATCTCTAGCTTCTGCCAACTCCAAAACTAAGGATGTCCTCAGAGATACCCGAGGCCACGCAGAGGGACGATAAGCCACCCTCCCAGATGTTCCAACCAAGTTATTTGGAAAGCACGCTGATAATATGATTTAATCTCTTCTGTTACTATAAAAAGTTTGTAAGACTGTTATGTTAGAACCTGATATCTGAGATAACCTAAATATGTGTTTCCAGAACATCCATATTTATCCCCCAAATAAACTCTCTTTTGTCCCTCTTGAGATGAGAGCTTGTAGTTTTTGTTCTGTTTTTGTTGTTGTTGTTGTTGTTGTTGCTATTTTCATTAATATGAAGTATGAGCATTTAGGGATACAAATTGCATTTGTCTGGTTGGTTGTTTGTTTGTTTGATTGGTTTTGGTACAGGGTCTCACTATATGGCCCTGTCTGCCCTCAACCACAAAAGATCCGCATGACTCTGCCTTCCAAGTTCTGAAAATAAGTGTGTACCACCATGTCCTGTTGGTTTGCACCTTAAATACACCCCAAAGGCTCATGTGCTAAAGGCTTGGTCTTCAACCTCTGGTGCTACTGGGAAGTAATAGAATTAGAACTGTATTCTTTTTTTTTTTTTTTCAAGACAGGGTTTCTCTGTGTAGCCCTGGCTGTCCTGGAACTCACTCTGTAGACCAGGCTGGCCTCGAACTCAGAAATCCGCCTGCCTCTGCCTCCCAAGTGCTGGGATTAAAGGCATGTGCCACCACTGCCCGGCTTAGAACTGTATTCTAGCAGAGATATGTTAGGTCACTGAGTGAGGCATGCTGGGACCTGGTCCTTTGCCTCCTGGCCACCATAAAATAAACAGCTTCACTCTACCACATGGTTCTCTGCCATGGTCTACCTTTCTATAGGATCAAAAGCAAGGGGCTGGGCCTGATGGCCCACACCTTTAATCCAAGTATTCAAGAGGAAAAGCCAGGTGGATCTCTATGAGTTTGAGGCCAGCCTGATCTACATAGTGACATAGTGATTTTTCAGGCCAGCCAGGGCTGTATAGAGAGACCCTGTGTCAAACAAACAAACAAACAAACAACAACAAAACCAAAGCTGACTGTAGACCTAGCCTCTCAAACTGTGAATTAGCATTTCTGCCTTGTTGATTGTTCATCTCAGATATTTTATCACACGAGGAGCTTAAAAACCAGATCCTCTAACTTCTCACTTGTTGCTACATCGTCACTGCTATGACTGGGCACCAAATGTGCAGCCGCACATCTAAACCCTGTCTCAAAAAACAAAAAACGAAAAAAAAAACAAAACAAACCACACACACAGACACAACTGAACATCAAAGCACAATCACTGTGCCTGATTTACTAAGACAGTGAAATCAAGGTCTCAGGGGGTAAGCTGGAGAAATAGCTCAGTAGTTAAGAGAACATACTACCTTCCAGAGGATCCCAGTTCACCCAAGTCAGACAACTTACAACCATCTGTAAAGTTTAGCTTCAGGGGAATCCAGTGTCCTCTTTTGGCCTTTGAAAGCACTTGTACTCATGTATGGACACACACACACACACACACACACACACACACACACATTTGGAGACAAGGTCTCTACAAGTGTGGCTGTGAGTTGGGGTTATAAATATGCATGTTCAGGCACTGGCCAGAAGTAGATTTGGAACCCCTTCTGTAGGAAAGTCCCATCTTTTTTTTAAACTAAAAGATTTGTCTCATTTTTTGTTTTGTTTTTATGTGTATAAGCTTTGCCAGTCTGTATGTCTAAATACCACATGTATGCCTTCTGCCTTGGAAGGTGGAAGAGGGCATTGGATTCCCTGCAGCTATGGATTGATTATGGGCTGCCATGTAGGTCTATGGAGTGAACCAGGCTCTTCTGCAAGAACACAGTTTTCTTAAGCACTGAGCAATCTCTCCAGCCCCTAAAGATTTTTTTTTTTTCTCTTTGGTAACACTTGGCCAGCACCCACAGGTACATTCACATAAACCTCACTCCATACCTATACTACATACTACAAAAGTTGTGAGTTTGAGGCAGACTTAACTAAATGAATTCTTGTCTCAAAACACACACACACACACACACACACACACACACACACACACACATTCACCCCAAATCCCAAACCCCAATATATACAATATATTTTTGATAGGGACTGAGGGAGTATGTCCTTGTGTGACCCTGATGCAGTGCTGTACACTTATGGTCCCAGCTAACTTACCTGGGAGGCTGATACCAGAGAATCACTTGAGCTTGGGAATTTAAGATCATTATAGGCAAATGGCAATGTTTGGTCTGAAGACAATATAAACACATGAAACTGAGTGTTCAGGATGTAGACGTTATTTAAAGCTGCCATGTGAGTTCAGCTGATCTATCCAGAGGAAAGATGGAGTACACAGAATCAAGAGTTGTTTTGGGGGCTGGAGAGATGGCTCAGCGGTTAAGAGCACTGACAGATCTTCCAGAGATCCTGAGTTCAACTCTCAGCAACCACATGGTGGCTCACAACCATCTGTAATGGAATCTGGTGCCCTCTTCTGGAGTGTCTGAAGACAGCAACAGTGTACTGGTACATAAAATGAATAAATAATTCTAAGGAAGGAAAGGGAAGGGAAGGGAAGGGGAGGGGAGGGGAGGGGAGGGGAAGAAAGAAAGAAAGAAAGAAAGAAAGAAAGAAAGAAAGAAAGAAAGAAAGAAAGAAAGAAAGAAAGAAAGAAAGAAAGAAAGAATAGTTGTTTTGGCCTTTTAGGACAGGATCTTGCTATATATGACCCAGGTTAGCGTCATCATACTCAAAGGCCTGTTGCAGAAGTTTCCCAAATGCTTGAATGATAGTTGGATACCAGCACACCCAGCTGAAAGGCTTTTGTTGACTTAAAGCCCAGGTCCTTATATACACACCTTTAGGAATGCAGTTGAAGATGTGCTAAGGGAAGACTAGAGGAGTAGTGTGTTTTAGGGGATTGGGAGAAGTTAGCTACCCCCACAGGCACTGGAGGAAAGAAGACAAGAGCAGACAGGTGGGGAGATACAATGGAAGGGACAGATGGTTCTCTTGATGGCTTCAGCTCTGTAATCAAAACAGGGGAAATCTACAATGTAAACAAAAACAAGCACCACAGCCTTGCAATCGCCTATGCAGGTTCCAGGAAAAGCCACTCAGAAGCTAGTGGATAGGTCAAGGAGAAGAAAGTGAGGCAGCATAAAACAAGACAGTTGTGAGCTATGTGTTGGGGAAAACACCTAAACTTGAGAGTCTGCGGTCCCAGAGACGCTCAGCTTGCTTTTGTTCTAGTCCTAAGAGGCCTGGAATGCCAGGCTAGGAACCTCGGTGTTTATTGCTTCTGGCCCCTATGTTCTATTCGTTCTACCATGTTGCCAGGCAGTGCCCTAAATTCCGTTCTATCTCCTTGTGGGGCAGTGTGCTCCAGCGCTACTGACTGAACTCCAGCCCCGCCTAATGCACAGGAGCACCAATGTCCTATAATAATCAGGGTATTTGTAGACGGATTTACAATATTTGCAGTCAGACATGTCAACTCTTCAGGCTCCTGTCGGCAAGCCTCAGAAGTTTCTGGGATAAAAAGGTGAAGAGTCGGTTTTTTGCTACACCACAAACGGAAGAGACACCAACCTCCACAACCGACTACATTTTTCACAAAGAAAAGATTCAGGAGCTTGGCAGCATCCTGAAGAATACAAGACTATCCCTTGATAAGAGAGCTCAGGCTGCCCAGAAAATCGGACTACTATCTTTCACAGGTACTGCTTCACCACTGTGCCAACACTATAGCTACTTCAGTCTGCTTCTGCTAGTTAGAGCTCAGCAGTTTAGTGGGAATCGTTAGTGTTGTTTATCATCATCACCACCATCATGATCAAGATGTAATTTTGTTTTGTTTTGTTTTGTTTTTTGAGACAGGGTTTCTCTGTGTGGCCCTGGCTGTCCTATAGCTCCTGCTGTAGGCTAGGCTGGCCTTGAACTCAGAGATCTGCCTCCCAAGTGCTGGGATTAAAGGCGTGCGCCACCACCGACCGGCTTGTGATAGAATTTTGATGACGTATATACGTGCCAAATATTTTATTGTTATAGTTTGTAAAGTATACAGACAGGCATGGCAGTACGCATCTATAATCACAGGGCCAGGAGTGGCGTTACACAACTGTTATCACACAGACAGGCATGGTAGTACACATATATATTCACAAAGCCAGATGTGGTAGTATCTCCCAGCTTGGGAGGCAGAAGCAGAAAAGTTTCTGCAGGTCTGAGGATAACCTGGTCTACACAATGATTCCAGGTCAGCCAAGGCTACAGAAAAAAAAAAAAAAGACTTTTGTCTCAAATCCTTTGTTCAAATAAGACAAAGCATTACATAGAAAAAGTGTCTTTGATCTCCCCACCCTCCTATACAGTTCTCAAGGCAAAGGGAGCAGAGGTGTTGAATGGGTGTTTGGAAGCCCTGTGAGTACCTAAGATAAAAGACCACACTGGGACCAGATGTCAGTAGGCAGATCAACTTAACTTAGGGTTATTCAAGGCTTATAAAGTTTTGTGGGTCCGAGTAGAAACATCCAGGATGAACAAAGGCTGGGGGTTCAGGGTCCCTGGAAAGCCTCATTAGCATGGGGAAGCATTTCAAGGATCTCGGGCTGGCTGAACAGGTTTTGTCAGGTGAAAGGAAACCCATCACATAAACTGAGGTTATGTGACATTCCTCAGGTAGAAGCATATGTGTAGGCTTCCCCAGACAAGGTCAGAGAAAGAGAAGCCCTGCTAAGAGGAGTCTCCCATTATTGCCCCAAGCCCAGAGGCTATCCTTATTGTGGTGGACTTCTACCTACCTTAATTAGTAGTATTTAATCCTTATGATCATCTTTTAATAAAATAATTGTTGGCATCCTGCTAGAATGGAAAGATATCCTGAGACACCGGAGCCCCAAAAGCCACATAGCTCTGAGGTGGGACAATGTCCCAGTGGAAAGGTATCCTGAGACAGAAGAGCCCAGGAACCACGCAGCTCTGAAAGGAGGCCTTGCAGCCCTAAGGATTTCCCAGACTAAACTGGAATGCTACAGTGTGACAGTATAACAGCTCTGTTTCACTGCTCGGCTTTACAGCCCCCAGGGGAGGGTCCTCGCAGCTGAGCTCAGGAGCTCAGGAGCCTCAGTCTGGCTCCACTCCTTGCTTTCTTGGCTTCTGCAGATGACTCAAACCAGGGAGCAAAGGAAAGAGATTTTATCCGGAGACTAGAATTCAAGAGTAGCTGCCCTGCTCCAGGGAGAAGACAGCAGGAAGCCAAACAATAGGCAGGGCTTATACAGGATTTCTCAGTGGGTACAGCTATCCAGGTAGAGCTTTCCAGGGTAAGGATTAGTCAGATTTCAAGTCCTGATCTTGGTGGGTCTTCCTATTCAAGGATTAGTGGGAATTTTTTTCCACACAAGATGTTGGGGTCTGGGTATTCTCTCACCTTGGGACTGGAAATGATAGTTACACCCACAGAAAATGACCATTAGTGCCTTTAGGGACATCTGGAGGGGGGTGCAGGACCTGGCTGTAGAAGCTCTCAGTCAAGGGCCTGGCCACTTTCCTGCCTTGAGGGTTTACAAAGCTTACAAAACCTTCTCTGCTGCTTGACTTGGCATGAAGAGCCAACAATGATATGATCTGAGGCTGGGAATATTGCTCCAGTTATCAGAGTACTTGCCTAGCATGCATGAGACCTTGGATTTAATCCCCAGGACCAGCTCTAATCCCAGATAGAGGTAGAAAGATCCAAAGTTTAAAGTCATCCTTGACAACCCCTGTAGCGGTGAGTTTGTGCTACAGTTTTGTGCTCCCGCTGGGCCCTGTGTCTCCAGCCACAGGCCCAGGAATCTTTGGATTTGTGAATAGATCTCTCTCTCTCTCTCTCTCTCTCTCTCTCTCTCTCTCTCTCTCTCTCTCTCTCTCTTCCTCCCTCCCCCCCCCCTTTCCTGCAGCTCCTGAATCTCATCCTTCTTCCTCTGTGTCCTAGCCCTCGGAACTCTAAGGCTCCCACCCCGTCACCCTTTGTCCAGCCATTAGCCAATGGTATCTTTATTGATCAATCAAAAACTAATTGAGGACAAGGACCTTTAGCATTTGAACTCCCAGATTCCCGATTGAATCAAAGCATTAGAACCAATCTCCAACAAACAGATTTAGAGGCCTGCCTAGACTACATGCGACCCTTCCTTTACAAGAAAACTTTCTAGCTAGGTCTGGGTGTTTAAATTTTAAGTGGGAAAATGAATTACTTAGATGTAGCTTGAGGGGCCAAATCTTCAAAGAATGATATCCATGAGGGGAAATATAGAACTCCTTATCCTTATCCTTATCCCATCCTCATCCTCATCCTTATCCTTATCTACTGAGTGGCCAAAACTAGAGAGTTAGGCACCTCAGAAATCATCCCCAGCCCTGTGGAGGAATGGCTTCTGCTATGCATCACATGAAGAGGGAAGGCTCGGCTCCCTGGATAGCTATGATCAATTTCTGAGGGAAGAGGACCAGAAATGCTTTAGCTTGGTATTAGTCTTAGCTAGGCTGGCGGGAAGCTAGGGTTTACATCCAGCTTCCACTAAAGCTTTCACATCAAATGGAATACTCTTAGCATTATGGGATCAGGGTAACACAAGTTAGAGAAATCTAAAAACAGAGCTCTAATCTCTAGAATCGACTCCAAAGTACCCTATCCCGTGTACATTTTAGTCAGTGCCTTGTTGGAATGTGAAATGGAACTAGAAAAGATCCTGGGCAAAATCTGCCAGGCAGTGGCAGTGTACACTTTGCCACTCTGATGGCAGAGGCAGGCAGATGTCTGAGTTGGAGACCAGCCTGGGTGTCCTTCCCTCAGGGCAGCCGAGGTGGGTGTGTCTGCTCAGACTTTACACTTCCTCTGTGCTCTGATAGGTTCAGGTCTACAGACTTTCCTCCAGTACAAAGACAAAATTCTGCTTAGTCAACATAGCCAGATTATACCACCTGCATATATTCCCCTCTCAGTCCACATAACAGAAACAGGGGAGGAAGGAGCCTCTGCAGGCAGTGACAGTCCCACGCATCTCACGTGACTCCTCATCAAGTTCCCAATGTCCACAGCCACACAGGAAAAGTTAACACGTGTAAAATGTCACCTACAGTTATCAAAATATGAACCTGGGTCTGGGGGTGTGGCGATGAGGTCTTGAATTCAATCCCAAAAACAACAGAGAAAATGGAGCCTGGGGAGAGCTCCCTCAGTAAGGTACTTACCTTGTAAACATGCCAACATGCGTTTGAACACTAGAACCCACATAGAAAGCCGGATGTAATCTCTGCATGGGAGAAATGAAGACAGGTGGGTTGCCAGCCAGAAGGGGTAGCAGTCTATTTGTAGAGTTCCAGGCCAGAGAGAAACCTGATTGCAAAAATTTTTTTTTTTTTTTTTTTTTTTTTTTTGGTTTTTCGAGACAGGGTTTCTCTGTATAATCCTGGCTGTCCTGGAGCTCACTTTGTAGACCAGGCTGGCCTCGAACTCAGAAATCCACCTGCCTCTGCCTCCCGAGTGCTGGGATTAAAGGCGTGCACCACCACGCCCGGCCTTTTTTTTCTTTTTTTTTTTTTTTTGATTGCAAAAATTTTAAAGCTATTTAGTTAGAGCCCAGTGTGGTGACACACACCTTTAATCCCAGCACTAAGGAGGCAGTAGCAGGTGGATCTTTGAGTTGGAAGCTAGCTTAGTCTACACAGTGAGTTCCAAGACAGCCAGAGAAATCCTGTCTCAGAAAACCAAAATAATTATAATGATAATAGTAATAATACTAATTAATAATAATAATAATTTAAATGTGGATGATGTCTGAGGCTGTGTCCTAACCTCAAATATGTACATACATATAGTAGCCATCCCCATATATATATATATATATATATATATATATATATATATATATATATATATATATATATATATATATGCACACACACACAGATACACACAGAGAATAAGAATGCACGGGGCCTCTGAACGGTTACCAGCCACATTGACCATACACTTCTGGAAACACAAATGTTTGTCTTCCAGGAGGCATGAGTGCCGCACAGTTCGCCAGCGAGTACATGCAAGAGGTTGCTTTCTTGCTGCAGAAGGAAAAGGCGATGTCACTCAGGACAAAGATCCTGCTACTCCAGAGTGTGGCGTGCTGGTGCTACCTAAACCCCAACAGCCAGAAGAAGGCCAGACAACTGGAGTTTATTCAGATTTTCGTTGAATTTTTGGAGTATCCTTTCCAATCTAGGAACAAGAATGATATAAGCAGCCACCGCCTCTGCCAATTTTGGATCTGCTATGCCCTCACAGTTATAACCTGTAACAACTTAGCTATCATGAGGGAGCTGAGATCCTACCGAGCTCTAAAATTCCACCTACAGATCTTGGCTACGGAGAACTGGTCTGGGTGGCCTGAAAATTTTGCCGAGGTCTTATATTTCCTAATAGGTTTTCACAGGAACTAATTTTTATTTTATATTTTTAGTTCAGTTACATGATTCAACTATCCTCGGTCCAGTGCATTACCCCAGAAACCTGCAGTAAAGAATAAAGTCCATGGGTTATTCTACAGTGTTGTCTTCTGCAGTTAACGCTGAAACCAGGGGGGATATATTGTAGAAAAAAGAAGAGCCCCTGCCACACACACACACACACACACACACACACACACACACACACACACACACAAAGTAGCAAAAGTCAGCTACTGTAATGAATACCATGTACTTCACACAAGTATATCAAAGGTATTTCTAAGATGAAATTAAGTCAAAACAATGTCTTGTCCCTACACTGTCATCTTTTCATGAGTGGACTCTATATCTAGCTTTCTTGGTGTAGAACTGACTTTTAAGTTTCTTAGGGGCTCAGGAGATGAAACTGACTGACAGATAGCGATGTTCATTGGAGACTTCAGAAAGCTCTTCTGGCTGTGCTCAGAGAAGCTCTGGCTAACATTTTCTCTACAGGATAGACAGTAAGGCACCATGGTCTACTTACTTAAGCTCCAAAAGGTGCCTCTCAAGTTGAAGGACCTAAAACACAAGGTGAAGTCTTACAGCTCTGCTGTCATGCTAACCAGTGAACGTCAAACCGGATAGCCAGTTTCCAAGCCCTTGCTTTCCCTTGCTATTCCTTCTTAAATAATCTCTCCAGAAGCAACTCATAGATCTGAATACTAGGACCATCTTTAGGAGCTAATTCCTGGGACCTACATGAACAGAAGAGGTATGGATTTTTAAAATGTGCTTTCAATGGACCTCTGAAGTGGAAACTTAAGGGTTCTTTGGAGAGTCGGTTGTGTTGGATGGTTTTTTTTTTACTGGGGTAAACACAGAAAGGAGTGTTTTCCCGAAGTGGACACAGATGAAAGACTAAAGCAGGCTCATGGAGGAACGTTTCACTAGAGCAGACACAAGAAGAAAGATGTTCTGCTAAAGTGAACACATGAAAGGCACGTGATGAAAGATTCTCGCTAACAACACACATGTATCAGTCCAACTAACATTGCATAGTTAAGAGCCATTTGTCAAAACCCCATAGAAACACACTTCTGGTGGTATGCCAAAGCTTTTTTGCCATTTCCGTGAACTAGGGCTGATTGATGATGTCAGCTGAGACAGACACATGGAACTGAGACAAGACCTGTAGAGGACACATGATGTTTAAAGGGTGCCTTAGTTAGGGTTTTACTGATGTGAGCAAATACCATGACCAAGGCAAGTCTTACAAAGGACCACATTTAATTGAGGCTGGCTTACAAGTACAGAGGTACAGTCTGTTATCATCAAGGCAGGAGCATGGCAGCATCTAGGCAGGCATGATGCAGGCAGAGCTGAGAGTTCTACATCTTCATCTGAAGGTTGCTAGTAGAAGACTGACTTCCGGGCAGCTAGGATAAGAATCTAATAGCCCACACCTACAGCGATACACCTACTCCAACAGGGCCACACCTTCTAATCATGCCACTCCCTGGGCCTAGCATATACAAACCATCACAAAGGTATATAAACAGGACTTGACAGACAGTGGCTGGGGGCTGAACCTGGCTTGCTTATAGAGCTAGCTATTCAACACTTATTGGCCTCACAGAGGTACAGCTGAGAACTTGTCCTGGCGTTCCTGTTGACCCTGGTCCCTCCTGTTGGCTAGTGCCAAGGCCTTGAGGACTGGCTGTCTCTGCTAGATCATGCTATTGCTGTTGCTATCCTGACTCTACCAAACTAGACTAATGCTATATCTGAAAAGTGTTCACAAGTAGAATAAGCTGCTACTGTTAACCTATAAACCGAACTGACAATCTCCACACAACACAGACTAAGAGTTACTCAAAAAAAACAAAAACAAAAAAAAAAAAAACTTTATAAGCAGATCCACTTCCCCTATATCCTTTCTTTTCCATGACCTCTGGTGGGTGATGGACTAAGAAAGTGGTTTAAATATTTAAGAACCATCCTTAAAAATAAGGTTTAAGGGCTGGAGAGATGGTTAAGCTGTTAAGAGCACTGACTGCCCTTCCAGAGGTCCCCGAGTTTAATTCCCAGCAACCATATGGTGGCTCACAACCAACTGTAATGGGATCGGATGCCACCTTCTGGTATGTCTGAAGACAGTGATAGTATACCCACATACACGAAATAAATAAATCTTTAAAAAAAAAAAAAAAAAAAAGGAGGAAGAAAGAAAGAAAGAAAGAAAGAAAGAAAGAAAGAAAGAAAGAAAGGAAGGAAGGAAGGATATTCTGCTATATTCATAGATCAGTGTCTTGTCCCGTTGTCATTAGAAGCTTCCTCTGGCAACCAGTAGGAGCAGGTACATAGACCCATGTCCAGATATTCATTATGTGGAAGGTTTTAATTTGGAGGTCTCCATTGAATCCCTCCCCTCAGAGATCAGGGGAACCCTGTGGAAGAGGCAGAGGAAAGATTTTACGAGTGAGAGGGGATGGAGGACACATGGCCCACCAAATCAACTAAGCAGGGCTCACATGGACTCACAGAGACTGAAGTGGCCAGCATGGGGCGGGCCTACATGGCTCTGCACCAGGGCCTCTGTGTATAACTATTAGGTTATAGGCTTATAACTTTTAAAGCCTACTTTTAATAAGGGTTCTTAAATGCTTTAACCCTCCCTCAAGCCCATCACCCACCAGAGGTAGTGGAAAGGAAAGGTTAACAGGGCAAAGGAGGATGTGGACCTATTTAGAAATAATTCTTTGGAGCAAATCCAATATGCATTGTCAGGATATCAGCAGTTCGGTTCACACAAATCAGCAGCGACAGCTCGATCCACTCAAAATGCCATTCATTCATGAATCAGCAGCAGCAGTTTGATCCAGAAGAAACTGCAAGGCTCTGTCTATCAACCTGACTCTGCAGAAGCAGCAAGATTTTTGGTGGCATTTCTTTCTATGAAGTCACATCAAATGGTGACAAGCAAAGAGTGGCAAGGTGAACCAATACATCGTCCACTGTCTGTTGGGTTATACTTATACCCTTTCCAAACATCAGGTGTTCTCTCAAGTGTCTGCTCTAGCAAACCACCACGTGCCCTTTGTCCGGGCTGCTTCCGGAAAAACACCATGTGTCTGTTCTCAGCAAAACATGCTCTGAAAGACATATGACACAACCAAGTCTCCAAAGAAAGCAGAAATTTCCACTTCAGGTTGGTATTTTGTGGGACTCCTAATAAGGGGAGTGGATATCTCTCTGATTCTTTGGTCTGCTGAGGCTCTTTTCCTATTGGGCCTTGTCCAGCCTCAAAATGAGGTCCTGGGGCTTGTCTTATTTTGTACTGTTTGGCTATTTTCTTTTGGAGGTCCGCTCTTATCTGAAAAGAAAACACAGGGGAGTGGATCTGGTGAGGAAGAGCTAGGGGGAATGGAGGGAGGGGAAACTAGTTGAGATGTATTGTATGAGAGAAGACGCTATTCTCAATATAAATTAATAAATAGATAAATTAATAAATAAATGTATATAAATAAATAAATGCTTTCGGCACAGGTGCAATGGCTCAGCAGGTAAAGGTACCTGCCCTGAAACCTCTGAGCAGAGTTCAATCTCTGGAATCATAAAGAGAACCAACTCCCATGAATTTTCCTCTGACCTCTACACATGTGTAAGGGCACATGCAGGTGACCCATACACAAATGAATTTGTATGTATGTATGTATGTATGTATGTATGTATGTATGTATGTATGTGTATATATGTGTGTGTATTATATATATATAATATTCCTCTTGCATGACAGTGGCTTTGGAAGACAGTGAGATTCCCTGGAACTAGAGTTATAGGCATTTATGAGCCACTAGGTGGGAATTGAATCCTCTGTAAGAGCAGCAAGTGCTCTTAACCACGCGATCATCTCTCTAGCTCAAATTCAAATGAAAAATGTTTTCAAAAATGTTTCTACTGTTACAAACTCTTGCAAAGCCATCGAGCTCAGCTGGCTTCTCTCTAGCTCAGCCAGCACAAATCCTATCACCATAACCATCCATCATGCTGCATGCTGACCCCTCTGCTGCTATGCTGTAGCTAGCACACCACCCGGAGCTGCTTCGCCCTGCTACAAGCCTTAGCTAGGTATCGTTCCCACGGGTCACATGGACTGGGTGGAGTCTGAGGTTCACTGGGTGATATACTGCTACAAGCCAAACAGGGATGATTCAAACTGCATGAATGGATGAGCATGCTGCCTTGTGGTTTCCATGGGTTGGGATAAATCAGTGCTGTGTGCATGCTAAGCGAGCGCTCGGCTGCCTTACTTCCCCAGCCTAACAAGAGCTTCAATTTGTAAGCACTTACTTCACACACAGTAGTCTTTTTTCGTCACAGTAATACTTAGACAGGCTTTACCTCAATATTAAAGTTCTATAAGAAAACACACCTAAAATAATCATCTAAAGGTCAATATTAGGGCTGAAAACATTGCTCAACAGGGAAACTCTTGCAGCCAAACCCCGCAACCCTTCTCTGGGACCCAGAAGGTGGAAGAACCGATTCCCACATTGTCCTGACAGCCATACACTCAACACACACACACACAAGTAAATAGGGATAAGAAAGGTAAAGGTGGGCAGTGCTGTCATCAACGCCCAGAACCATCCTTCTATGCGCATGCCCGTCAGAGCATATGCCACCCCCTACTGCTGCAGTGTCGTCTTTTCTGGCTCTCACTCCTGAGTCACATGACTGGGCTGCCTCCCAGACTTCCTCAGCTCCCTGGTGATTCTCACTATGCTTCCACTGCTCATCACGCTGCTTCTGAAAACTATCCCTCTCACACATCCGAACATTCAAAACTATTACGACCGTAACAGTTAGGCAAGCCTCTATGTGACTAATCAAATTCATGTGGGGAAGCTTTAGAAAAGTAGCTGCTTCACGTTGCTGAGTAAGAATTTGCAAGCATGAAAATTAAGAGTGCTCAGAGATCCTGAGGTTAGATCAACAGATACTCGGCCAGCTCAGTCCAGACGAGAGTAATAAGTTCATTTCCCATTTCTATGACAGCAAAGCAATAAAATACTATAGAAATAGACACACTTAATTCTCCACGACATACAACAGGAAATTGAAGTTTATTTAATATACAGTTTACATCGACACTGACAAAAATGAAAATGCTATTTACATAAAACAGGTTAAAAATACACACTATCTGTATTTTAACGTAGTAATAACTCCAGGATTCAAGCCCGGCTTCCAGCACTTGCATCATGCAGTTAGTTTACCAAAGGGCAACACTGGCAGTGGGTTCCACATCTCACGTAGACGGCCTGGCATCCGTGGAGGAAGACACAGTCTCTTTAGCACACGTCCCAGTTTCTGAGTCTTCCGGTTCTGAATACTCAACAGCTTCTTCAGAATCAAATTCCTGACTATCCGGTGATTCAAAGTTATCCAGAGGTTCATTACTCAGCCTCTTTTTTAGGGAATAAACCAGTAATTTATTGTCAAGACCTCAAAACGAAAATCTACTATTAATCATACTGATATAGCAACCCATCAGTGTTATTCACTTACAGTAAGTACATCAAAGTCTATACACTGCTATATCATATTTCAGCAAAATTCACAGTAATTTGCTAGCTCTTTTAATGCACTGACTGAGCTCCTCAAAAAATCAGAACTTAAATTGGTACTTCTCTGGGGACCCACAGAACTGTGTGTTACTTCCATACTATCTGGGGAACCATACTTTTAAAGCCACAGAGAGGGCTAGTTCAGTACTTCAAAAACTGTCATGGCAGGGCTGGAGAAATGACTCAGTGGTTAGATCATGCAGCGGTCCACGAGAGGACCAGTTCCCAGCAACCACACCAGATGTCTGTAACTCTAGCTCCAGGGTAGACTCTTTGTACAGCACACACTTACACATAATTAAACACGGTTAAAAACAAACACTGTCATGAATCTAAAATATTAAGGAAGCAATTTAATGTGAGAAGGTTTGACTTGAAATTATTCCCATTGGTAAGATGGATTTGCTTTGCACAAACAACAAAGACTGAAAACATGGATCAAGCCAAACCTAGTAAAGTCACAGAAATCAGTCTGATTCTGAGAAACATATTAGCTGCTTCCCAAATTTAAAGTCAGATAAAGCCACAAAGCTTATTTATTGTATAAATGATAGCTGCCACCATGCAAATAAACAAATAAACAAATAAATAAATAAATAAATAAATAAATAAATAAATAAATAAAACCAGCTTGGTCTACAGATTGAGTTCCAGGACAGCTAAGGCTACACAGAGAAACCCTGTCTTGAACCGCCCCAAAAAAGAACCTAGAAACATGTCACCTGTGCAGTAGAGTAACTTTTCCTATCTTTTTCACATGTGGGCATTTCACTCCCAGTTTACAGGTAAGGAAGGAAAATGAAACCCTGACAGGATAAATAACCACTCTATCTAAACCTCAGTGGTGCTGGGAACTACATCACACGGCTGAACACTCGCTGATCACAACATGGCCAATGACTGAGCCCATGACTATGGGGTGACCTACCTCGATTACCTCCGCCATGTACTGCACATGCTCAGCTACTTCTGCCAAGTCTTTATTCTCCTTTCTCAGGCGGGCAATTTCACTGTCCTTTTGTTCAATTTCTTTATGAAGCTGTATAAGAACAGAATCTCAGTATTCCATAGAACTGCTCTGACCTTGAGCACCCTCCTCCCAAACAGTGATACAGCACGACTCATTTTACTCACTCATGTTTCCCTTAGACCAACATTCCAGCTAGTCTATGGCATTGTGGCCTTACCATGCTGATGAGAAAGACCACCACCAGACCCTTAAATGGAATAAAGCAATGCTTACTTTCTCATTCTCTTTCAGTGCTTCATAGAGAGCCTTCCTTCGCTGTTCTGCCACTTCTTTCCAATACTGAGAAGATGGGTTTTCTGGAAAAAAAAAAAAAATTTAGTGTTCTATATAACTTCAAAAATCAGCGCTGGCCGGGCATGGTGGCGCATGCCTCTAGTCCCAGCACTCGGGAGGCAGAGGCAGGCGGAGTTCTGAGTTCGAGGCCAGCCTGGTCTACAAAGTGAGTTCCAGGACAGCCAGGGCTACACAGAGAAACCCTGTCTCGGGGGGAGGGAAAAAAAAAAATCAGCGCTATATAAGCTTGGTTGTGGAAGAGTATACTTAGAGTGAAAACAAGTCCTTATTTCAAAAAAAAAAAAAAAAAACTTAGGGAAGCAGAGGCCAGCCTGGTCTACAGAGGTCCAGCTCAGCCAGGGCTAGACAGAAAAACACTGTCTCAAAAGATAAAAACAAGCCGGGCGTGGTGGCACACGCCTTTAATCCCAGCACTCAGGAAGCAGAGGCAGGAGGATTTCTGAGTTCGAGGCCAGCCTGGTCTACAAAGTGAGTTCCAGGACAGCCAAGACTATACTGAGAAACCCTGAACTGGCTCTCTGGTGGGCTTCCTGCTTTCAGTAGAGGGCTTTTAACTATCTATTCATACTAGTTCTTCCAACTCCAGTGCAACAGAGTTCACCCTCCACTTCTTCACTCCACACAGTTTTCCCATTCACCCCAGTATGAACCTGCCTCCCAACACATTACTCATTGCTCCATTCTAAAGTATACACAAGATTTTTCTTTTCAAGAGTACACTAACGGGGGCTGGTGAGATGGCTCAACGGGTAAGAGCACCCGACTGCTCTTCCGAAGGTGATAAGTTCAAATCCCAGCAACCACATGGTGGCTCACAACCATCCGTAACGAGATCTGGCTCCCTCTTCTGGAGTGTCTGAGGACAGCTACAGTGTACTTACATATAATAAAATAAAATAAATCTTTAAAAAAAAAAAAAAAGAGTACACTAACACACTACCAACAGATTCCACAAAACTCAGGCACTCTGTGCAAGTCTCTTGTTTTTACTGATACATCCCACTGAAATTCTGAAGTTAGAGGTGTGCTGGTACTAGGACAGTGTGCATGATCGCCGATGATTGTGTGAGCCATGTTTTTGTGTGGAGCTAACCCTTGACTGATTTTAACCTATATTATGAGTACAAACATTTAAGTCCTGCTCTGTCTCATGACAAAGCTGCTGTGGATCTATCCCAACTGTTTCTTGTTTTTTTGGGTTTTTTGTTGTTGTTGTTGTTTCGAGACAGGGTTTCTGTGTAGCCCTGGCTGTCCTGAAACTTACCCTGTAGACTAGGCTGGCCTCAAACTCAGAAATCTGCCTGCCTCTGCCTCTCAAGTGCTGGGATTAAAGGTGTGCACCACCACTGCCTGGCTGCCCAACTGTTTCTAATTTTGCCCTATCGAAGTACTTTCTGCTTCTAAACTTCCTTACAACATCTCAAGCAACACAGATCAAACCTACCGGTTCCTGTGACCTTGAACAAGCCTACGCTTAAATTTCTAATGGCCACTGACCAATACAGAAGAAAAAAAAAGTCATCTCACCAATGACCCAGGTGTGGCAGCTCAAGATTGTCACTGAAGAGGCTGAGGCAAAAGTTCAAAGCCAGCCAGGCTTGGTGGCACACGCCTTTAATCCCAGCACTCGGGAGGCAGAGGCAGGCGGATTTCTGAGTTCGAGGCCAGCCTGGTCTACAAAGTGAGTTCCAGGACAGCCAGGGCTATACAGAGAAACCCTGTCTCACAAAACCAAAACAACAAAAAAAGTTCAAAGCCGAATAGGGGCTATACTGAGTTCTAGGACAGTCCAGGCTGCGGTGTCTCACACAAAAAAGAAAAGTTCAACCACATTGTTTCTAAAACATCATCCGTTTCCTCTTCTGATTTCTTCTACTCTTCCATTAAAAACTACCACTTAGCCGGGCATGGTGGCGCACGCCTTTAATCCCAGCACTTGGGAGGCAGAGGCAGGTGGATTTCTGAGTTGGAGGCCAGCCTGGTCTACAGAGTGAGTTCCAGGACAGCCAGAACTGCACAGAGAAACCCTGTCTCAAAAAACAACAACAACAACAACAAAAAAAAAAAAAAAAAACCCTAACACTTATTAAAAGTGTTTTGGCAGGCAGTGGTAGCACACACCTTTGATCCCAGCACTCGGGGAGCAGAGGCAGGCGGATCTCTCATTTGGAGGCCAGCCTTTTCCTCAGAGTGAGTTCTAAAATAGCCAGGACTACACAGAGAAACCCTGTCTCAAGAAAAATATAAAAAAATAAAAAGGGGGGGCTGGTGAGATGGCTCAGCGGGTAAGAGCACCCGACTGCTCTTCCGAAGGTGATAAGTTCAAATCCCAGCAACCACATGGTGGCTCACAACCATCCGTAACAAGATCTGGCTCCCTCTTCTGGAGTGTCTGAGGACAGCTACAGTGTACTTACATATAATAAAATAAATCTTTAATAAAAAAAATAAAGAAATAAAAATAAAAAAATAAAAAGGAAGGAAGGAAGAAAGGAGAGAAAAAGGTGTATTTCTCATTTACCTTCAGCCCCTTTCTTCAGTGATGTTCCCCTGGTCCCATTACTTAGTGTTCTCTTGGAATATTCAAATCCATTCTCCACTAACACTGTTCTGAAAAGCCCATTTCTGGGCCTTAACGATCCCAATGCAATTTACTGAGATGCCAATTCAGTCACTGTCCTGTTCTTTAATATTTCACCCACACTGGGGTCTTGCCAAACAAATTTAGAGTATTTTCATATTTACAACACAAAATTTTATATTATCAAACAGTAACCCCACCAAATAAGACACACCATCATCATAATTTAACCTTTCAAGACTTTTTTTTTTTTTTTGGCATACCTTTACTTATAAGATCAAAGGCTTCCTGGGTGAGGTCTCCAACATCCTTATTTTCATTAGCTTCTGGACCACAGCTTGAAGTCTTAGATGTTAACTGGTCATCCCAAAGCTTCCTCTTGGACAAGCCTTTTGGAAACTGTGATAAAAACACATATTTACTTAGATTTGATGAACAAGAAAGCTACATTATTTATTTATGTAGTTAAGAATCCATTTTTTAAAAGTTATATAATTCAAAACCACCAAAATAGGACTGGTGAGTTACCTCATCGGGTAATGGTACTTGCCGCCAAGACTAGATCCAGGGGACCCACCCAGTGAAGGAAACAGAGTCCCAGAAGCTCCTCTGACCCCAGTTGGGGACTGTGGCACTTATGGGCTTTAAAGACCAGGCATACATATATACCCACACAGGTATGTGAACATACAAAATAGCTGTATTTTTTTAGACTTTATTGTAATTACATTTTTCTATCTGTGTGTTAGTTTATGCATTGACATGCAGTTCTTGGCCAGAAAACGGTGTCCCGTCCCTTTAAGGAAAAGTGACAGGCAGTTGTGAGTTGCTCACTGGGAACTGAACTCAGGTCCTCTGGAAGAGTAGTATACTCCCATAGAGCTACCGCTTCAGAAATGTAATTAAAAACATATATATACCAGAATGTATATTTTAGGAATTTTATTTGCAATTATTTTGGTTAGAACTACAGCTTAGCTACACTATAGAAAAGATTAGGGGCTGTAGAGATGGCTCAGCAGTTAAGAGCACTGACTGCTCTTCCAGAGGTCATGAGTTCAAATCCCAGCAACCACATGGTGGCTCACAACTATCTATAATGAGATCTGATGCCCTCTTGTGGTATGTCTGAAGACAGTTACAGTATACTTATATATAATGAATAAATGAATCTTAAAAAAAAAAAAAAAGAAGAAGCCGGGCGTGGTGGTGCACGCCTTTAATCCCAGCACTCGGGAGGCAGAGGCAGGTGGATTTCTGAGTTGGAGGCCAGCCTGGTCTACAGAGTGAGTTCCAGGACAGCCGGGGCTATACAGAGAAACCCTGTCTTGAAAAACCAAAAAAAAAAAAAAAAAAAAACAAAAAAAGAAAGAAAGAGAAAAGAGAGAAAAGGGAGGAAAGAAAGAAAGAAAGAAGTTAGTTTTTAAGAAAGTTGGGGAAATGTTTAGTGCTGACTGGCCCACCGCCCACCCACCCTAGTCCTGTACACATACCTCATTTTCTCTGCCGACAAGAGATCCATCTGTAGAAGGCTGGATCATCTTCAGCGTTCTCCTTGAGACAGGACTATTCTAAAAGTCAAGATGATTCATTATCTGGTTACAGTTGTATGATTACTTTCTGAGTTTTTATATATTAGACTTACTAGAATTTGAAAGAAAGAAAAAAAAAAATCACTAAGAACACAAAATTTGGCCTGCTATATACATAAAGTCTCACAGTGCTGTATCCAAACCAGATATTAGCTTCATCAACCAGCAGACTCATCTCCAAGAGTATAATAAAGCTTGAAGAAACCGTTAATGGGCCCTACCATTCAAACCAGATACACATAACTTTTCTCATTCTCATACATATTCTCCCTGTAATCACAGTCAACCTAGATAAAACACATGTAACATACTTTCTGTGGTGGCATTGATTGTCCAAGCACTGGCCAGGCGGTGGTGGCACACGCCTTTAATCCCAGCACTCGGGAGGCAGAGGCAGGCGGATTTCTGAGTTCAAGGCCAGCCTGGTCTACAGAGTGAGTTCCAGGACAGCCAGGGCTATACAGAGAAACCCTGTCTCAAAAAAGCAAAATACAAACAAACAAATACTATAAGACAAATTAAAAAAAAAAAAAAGTTTAAAAAAATATTCTTCCAAATTTGGAATTTATAAACACTCAACTTACAAGAGGTAAACACTAAGAGAAGAGGTAAGTTAAACCATAAAATACTTTCTCTAATAAAAAAGATTCATCTCAGAACTCTAAATATTCCCAAACAGTAATGGACATTTGTGAAAACACTGCTGGTTAATTTTTATCAAAACACAAAAGCAAAACAAAACAAAACAAAAAACAACCGTATCTGGGAAGAGGGAATCTCAGTAGTTGAAATGCTATTATCACAATGGCCAATAGACAAGAGGGGGGGACCACATTTTCTTGATTGATTGTCGATGTAAAGGGCTCAGCTGTTGCCAGCGCTATCCCTGGGGTTAAGAGTTAGCTAGAGGTGAGGGCTTAGGGGAGAAGCCAGTAAGTAAGGAGTGTTCCTGCATGGCCTATGCTTTAGTTCCTGATCTCAAGTGTTAGACCATGACTCGAGAGCTAGAAACTGAAATAAACTCTCATCCTGTTTGTTTCTGCTCATGGTGGGTTTGTTGTTGTGACAGGGTTTCTCTGTGTAGCTGTGGCTATCCTAGAGCTCACTCTGTAGATCAAGCTGGCCTTGAACTCACAGAGATCCACCTGCTTATACCTTCTGAGTGCTGGGACTAAAGGTGTGTCACTGTGCCTGACACAAGGAATGTAACTTTTAGCAGACATTGTAGGTGGAATTGTAAGTGGGAGCAAATGCGTGTGTGGATAGTGGTAGCCCCTCAGCTATCACCTGACAGTAGAAGCAGTTTTGCTGCAAGTCCATTCATTAGGACATTGATAAAATACTGATAATAATTGATAAAATTAGGCATATTAAAATACTCTGGTCCAGACTGGTAGCACAAACCTGTAATCCCAGCACTTGGTAGGCTAAGAGACAGGTGCAGCTCCCGAGTTCAAGGCCAGCCAGATGTCTACATCACAGTGAGTGGCACACTAACCAGGGCCACTTCCTGAGAACCTCTATCAAAAAATAAACAGTAACAAAAACAAGCCATACTTGGTGGCATACACCTTTAATCCTGGCACTTGTAAGGCAGAGGTAGGCAAATTTCTATGAATTTCAGGATAGCCACTGCTATTAGTAAGACCTTGCCTCAAAACAACCCCTCTCCCCAAATCCTTCTAAAATGCCCAAGCTATTATTTTAAAAACAAAAAGTTGCCTTCTTTATATGAAAATAGCCCCTGTATAGTTCCTGATTTGAAAGTTTTATTTTTTTTTGGGGGGGGGGGGGAATCATTAGTTATACTGCCACCACGGGACAGCAAACAGTGGTAAATACTCAAACAAGGTTAGCAAGAACATGACACCGCACCAGCGTGAGAAAGTTACTGTGCTCCACATGACTGCGTTCACCTTTCCCACGGTAAAGTTCCTACTGTTGATTATCTCACTATGCAACTGAGGGACGAATGCCAGCTACCACGAGAGCAAATATTATAACATTTCAGATACAATGTAGATTACAGATTAATCAAGTCTCCAAACAGAAGAAAATAAAACTAAATGCTTGATGTTGATAATGGTCAAAGAAGCCAACCCAGCTGCTGTCATGCTCACATTTGCACACAACACTTCCACGACTTCCGCTTCATAGATATAAGCTTTCTAAAAGATAGCCCATGGAATGTATACTGCTATATCCTTTTCTCTAAACACACAGTGCACAGAATAGTAGACTTCTAGATTCCAAGTTACACTCGTATATTTAAATCTTAACCTTTTCAGAAAACAATCCGATATTATGCAAACCCTCTTCCAAAAATATATATACAAGAGTATACTCAGTTCACTTTGGCACTTGAGGAAATCATCTCAGGCCCCGGGGTCTAGGGCCAGCCTGGGCAACACAACAAAACTTCACCTCATAATTAAAACAAACAAATTCAAGCACATTGAAGTGGCTCCATTACATACCTTCACATTCTCTTGGGCTCCCTCCTGTTTCTGCTTCACACTGAGATTCATTTTTCAACTGGCAAAGCACAAGGGAAAAAAGGTGATTTAAATATGATTTATATCTGAAGGTGAAACCTAGATTTTTTTTTTTTAGAAAATTATCTGTACCACAAAAATCTTACTAGTTTATGGGAGAACCACTATATGTAACAATGGCATGGTGTCCTGTACAAACTACAGAGGTCTCAAAAAGATCCGAGAAAGGGGGCACTAGGAAAAGCCAGACACTTAGACCCATTCAGACCCACCCTAAAGAACAACATCATGTACATGACTGCAATCCTGGAACAGGGTGGAGATAGGAGCCTATGAGAGCCTAGGCTACATAGCCAAGATTCTGTTTCAAACAAAAACAAAAAAAAAAACAAAAACCCAAGATCTTTTGGCTACAACCAAGATGTAGCTCAGTAAGTACTGTGCATAACAAGCATGCACAAAGGTTCATTTCAGCTCAGTTCCTGCTACTGCATAACCTGACATAGTAGCACACAATGGCACATAAGTCCATAATACCAGCAGCTGGGCAGAGGAGAACCAGAATTCAAGGGTATCATCAGCTATGTAGCAAACACAAGACCAAACTGTATATAAAAGGAGGCTAGGGGAAACCGTGCTTAAAATGTACCCCCACACACACACCTCTTTCATGTAATTAAAAATTTATATTGTGTCCTGGCACTCACACATGTACGTAAATATAAACAATTTACAGCCCAGGCAGGGTGGGGCTCTGTTATTTCCTAATCTATTTCAAGTTAATAAAACCAGATCGGGCCAGGCGTGGTGGTGCACGCCTTTAATCCCAGCACTTGGGAGGCAGAGGCAGGCGGATTTCTGAGTTCGAGGCCACCCTGGTCTACAAAGTGAGTTCCAGGACAGCCAGGGCTATACAGAGAAACCCTGTCTCGAAAAACAAAACAACAACAACAACAAAAAAACCGATCGGAAACCTACTTGCAGGAACCTTGATGTATTTCTTCTTTTCTTTTGAAATGGCTAAGTAGGCAAGCTGACCTTGAACTCATGTACCTCCTGCCTCAACCTCCTGGTTGCACTACCACTAGGCCCAGACTTGGATAACGCAGGCCGTGGCCCAAAAGATCCTGCTATCCTTAGTGAGTCGTGAGCACAGAGACAGTATCGGAGAACCTACTATCATCTACAGCGGTACCAAAGCCCTTGTCCCAGGAGCAGCGTTTGCTGCAGTTGGTGAGCAGGCCGGAGGGATCTACACCCAGTTTAATCCCTAGCCGTGCCATCATCCCCTTGACTCCGCGGCTGCAAACGTCCCCGAGCGCGCCGGCCCCGCCCAACGCGGAGCGCGCCAGCCAATAGGAAGAGCAAACACCAGAGCGCGCCAAAACCGACCCCGCCAATGGCGCAGGCCCTAGTCTCAGCTCGCCCAGCTTTGCCTTGCCGTCGGGCCAAGACTCGGGTCCCTTCCAAGTCCCCAGACTCGGGTCCTTTCAAATTGTCGCATCCCCGGACCGGCTCCCCGTGGCTGAGAAGCAGGGACCCGGCATTCGGGCCAGCCCGGCGATCCCGCTGCGGGACTTGCACTCGTCCCCGTCCCCGCCCCCGCCCCCGGTCCCCCGCGCCCTCGGACTCACAGACAACAATGCTCAGTTCCCAGCGAGCGTGAGAGCCGCACAAGGTCCTGGCACCACACCGGACCCAACGGCGCCAGAACGACACGAACCCGCAGACTAACCCTACCGACCTGGTCGCTGACGCGCCGAGAGGCGGAGCCTCGGCATTCAGCCAATCGCCTCTAGCCGCCGCCCACCGCGCCCGTGGCTTCCGTGCGCCTGCGCAGCCGGCCACCTTGCGTGCGGTCTCTGGAAAAGGTCACCAGGGTTCCTCTTGGCTTAGGGGTGTGTGCCCTCTGACCTTGCCTTCTGACACTCTGCTTCCGGCTCCAAATTTCTGTAAAAAAGAGACCTACTCCCACAGTTGGCAAACACGAGAATATACATATTTTTTCCCCAAGGTATTTTATTTGTGTATGTTTAGTTTTTAATATACATACATGCAAGCATGCATACCTAGACCCACATATAGGTGCGCACACACTAAAGAACGTAAATAAACAGACGAAACGTGATGACTAGAAAGTCACACTGTGTCAGTAACTAGAAACAGCAAGGGCCCACTTCAAGCTAACAACAACAACAAAAAAAAGTTGAAGCTGAGGACATTTTAACTCTATACTTAAGACAGATGAATTTTACTGTATTTGAACTAGACCTCAACTGACTGGCAATATGGCTCATTGGTTGTGAGCATTTGTTCTTGCACGAGACAAACCTGGGTTTGGTTCCAAGCACCCACATGGTAGCTCACAACCATCCACAGCTCTAGTTCCAGGGGATCTGACACCCTTCACAGACACCAAGGTGAATACGCATCACACAGACAACTTTGAAAAACCTAAACTATACCTCAATAAATCTAAACAAAGGAGGGCTGCAATACGGGAGATCTCTAGAAAGGACTTCCTGGATGGCTATATAAATGTAAGTTTAAAGTTAGCCAGGGCTGGGCGTGGTGGCGCACGCCTTTAATCCCAGCACTCGGGAGGCAGAGGCAGGCGGAGTTCTGAGTTCGAGGCCAGCATGGTCTACAGAGTGAGTTCCAGGACAGCCAGGGCTATACAGAGAAACCCTGTCTCGAAAAACCAAAGAAACAAAATCAAAAACAAAAACAAAAAAAGCTAGCCAGGTAACATAGACAGAATGCAGTAGGGCTGCTAACACCAGAGCCCTCCTTATCAGTCAATAACAATTTAGAAGGAAACAGAACTTGGGCCGAGGGAAACTCAATGGCCTAGAGGCTGAGAAAAGTCAATGTGTTTGTTACCTTACTTGTTGCTGTGACAAATACCTGACCAGTGCAACTTAAAGGAGGGTTTTTCAGAGCTCACAATTTAAGGGTACAGTTCTCAGAGTGGGGAAGGTATGGCAGTAAGAGTGGGGGAGGGGGCAGGAGGTCCCATACATGCAGGGCAAGCATTCGTACACATATAAAATGTTGCATGTTAGCCAGCACTAAATCCTGCTCAATGGAAAAATGTTCTATCCATTTCCACAGGCAAAGAACCTGCATTCTATGGTCCAGCCAGTTACCACACTATCACCTCTCAGCCTCAAGTCCCCTGGCAAGTTCCAGAGGAACTGCATATGTGTTCTGCCCCTCAGAGTACTGGTGACTTCTCCTTCACTCTCTCACGCTCTCTAGTGAGACCTGGACTTCAGGTCTGGATGAGGAAGAAAGTTCTTGGTAGGAAAGTTAAGATTCTCCCTTCTCAATTTTTTGTGGATTATTTTGTTTGTTTGCTTGCTTGCTTCTCAAACAGGGTTTCTCTGTGTATCCCTGGCTGTCCAAGAACTCACTCTGTAGACCAGGCTAGCCTCAAACTCAGATCTGCTTGCTTCTGCATCCCGCATGCCGGGATTATAGGTGTGCACCAACACCCGCACTGAGGCTGTTACTCAAAGTTTTAAAAGAATTTTCTTTTCCTAAGAAATGCAATTTGAAGCTGGGTATGATAGCTCACACCTGTAATCCAAACACTAGGGAAGTTGAGGCAGGGAGATCTTGAGTTTGAAGTCATCCTGAGCTATGTAGGGAGACCCTATTTCAAAATGAAGGGGAGGGGGAGAGAGGGAGAGGCTAAGGAGATGGCTAAGTAGATAAGAGTGCTTACAGCAGAGACTGACCATGTGAATTCCATCCCCAGAATCCGCTGGTAGGAGAGCATAGACTTTTGAAAGTTGTCCACACACACACACACACACACACACACACACACACACACACACGTAAATGTAAAGAACAGAAAAAGAAAAGTGACATAAGGAACGATGGCTGCCCTTTCTACCTAAAGATGAGATGCAGATCTTGGAGAAACTGTATACCCTATGGGACTCTACCTATGAAACTTTCGGTAAGCATATACTCTCTAGAACTATATATTAGTCATAGTAGCTTATAATCCTTGTGTGACCAAGCCCGCTCAGTCAGTCAACAAGTTCTCCAGCGCAGGAGCGAGGATTAAAACGAAAAAAGACAGACAACATTGTAGTGTGACCTCAATCAATTCTGAGACTGAAGGCAAAAATTTTATTTTTCAACCCACTTTTAAACCAATTTAATTACGTGCAAGTATTTTGGGCAAACAGTACAATAAGGAACTAACAAAGCAGCAAGCGGGGTCCTGAAAATTACTCCCATGACAGTTGTTAAAGGGGCTTGTCGGCCGGGCGTGGTGACGCGCGCCTTTAATCCCAGCACTTGGGAGGCAGAGGCAGGTGGATTTCTGAGTTTGAGGCCAGCCTGGTCTACAGAATGAGTTCCAGGACAGCCAGGGCTACACAGAGAAACCCTGTCTCAAAAAACCAAAAAAAAAAAAAAAAGTTTCAGGCCAGACCTGACCTCAGAAACAAGCAGACAAGTCAGACAGGGCAGTTTATGCCTGTAATCCCAGAACTCAAGAGACAGAGACAGGAGAATCATCACAGATTTAAGGCCAGCATTGGCTACATGGTGAACTACAAACAAACCTAAGCTTCAGGGGAAAACCTGCCTCAAAAACAAAACAAAACAAAACAAAACAAAAAACAAAAATGATCTACATACCCAGGCGTGTTAATGCACACCTTTGATCTCAGCATGCAGGAGGCAGAGTCAGACGGATCCCTGTGATTTCCAGGCCAGCCTGGTCTACATGCTTCCAGGCCAGCCTTGTCTACATACTTCTAGGACAGCCAGGGCTACGTAGAAAGACCCTGTCTCAAAAACACAAACCAAAACAGGTTGAGAAGGCTGTGAAGATTGTCATACTGCTGTCTCCAGACTTCAGTGGAATGTTTGCGACAGCTTGTCCTGGTAGAAGAGTACTGGCTCTTCTGGGTGACTGTCCTGGTGCTACAGCTGGCCAGGGTAGCAAGGGAGACATCAGTAGCTGTCAATTAGGGAATCAGGTTACTTTGTTCCCCGACATTTTTGTTTCTTTACAGAAACATGAACATGAGGAATGTGTACAGTAAGAACTTAAGGAGCCATCATGACCACTGATGGTGATTTTAACAGATTTGGTGATGGGTGAGTTACTAGAACTCCAGACAAGTGTTCTACTCGTGAGCCAGCCCACTGGTGCTTGCATGTCCCTTATGATCTTCCTACTCAGCTCCCTGAGTGCTACCACTGCAGATAGGCACCACCACCAACCCCAATCCCAGGGAGAAGCAAGTGTCTGTCATCTGTCTCAACTGTAAAGCCTGGTGCATTTCAGAAGTTGAGCAGAAGCAGGAAGCCAACGCCTTCTGCTCCTGTATGTAGTGTCTCACCTGTGCCCTCTACTGGTAAAATGTAGCACTAGCAGCAAAGGGAAAAAAAAAGTACTGAGCCATTTTCCTTTTAAAATGTATTAGCCCACTGTGTGTGTGTGCGCGTGTGTGTGCGTGTGTGTGTGTGTGTGTGTGTGTGTGTGTGTGTGTGTGTGTGTGTGTGTGTGTGTGTAAATGTATTTGCTTCTGTGTTGGAGCGGGAGGGTCAGAGGACAACCCATAGAAATCTGTCCTTTCCTTCCATCAGGTGCTGTCAGGAGTCAAACTCAGGTGGTGAGAGACTTAGCAGAAAGTAAGTCCTGACCAGACCATTTTTTAAAAGACCAGGCCAAATAAGGACTTTGTAACTGAGAGGCAACAAATAGGTCATTTACCAGAGATGTAACTGTTCCCAGGGTTCAGATCCCCCGACCCTTTGTTTGTTTGTTTGTTTGTTTGTTTGTTTGTTTTTCAAGACAGGGTTTCTCAGTGTAGCCCTGGCTGTCCTGGTATTCACTCTGTAGACCAGGCTGGCCTCGAACTCAGAAATCTGCCTGTCTCTGCCTCCCAAGTTGCCTGGCTCTTTCTGTTTTCTTTCTTTCTTTTTTTTTTTTTTTTTGAGATAGGTCCCCAAGTTAACCTCAAACTCTCAATCCACCAGTCTAGGCCACTGGAGTGCTGGAACTCTCCTCACTCTTCCTGAGCATCCAGCCACGTTCAGGTGGGAATTATTTAAGTGTTCTTGCACACGTTTGTCAATCACTTCATTTCCATCTTCTCTGCAAAACGAAAATGAACAAAATATCAGTAGTTTTTAGAGATGCAAATGGGGACGAGAGAGATGACTCAGGGGTTAAGAAGACTTCCAGAGGACTTGGGTTCTATACCCAGCTCACAACAGTCACTCCAGCTCCAGAAGAAACGACACCCTCTTCTGGCCTTCCACAGGAACTGCTGCGTGTACTTGGTGCACAGACATGCACAAAGGCATATCACCCATACACATAAAATCTCAAAAAAACTAAAAGTGCAAATTCCTTCAAGCCCAAGAAATAGTCTCTAACTTCACTTAAGAAAGAAAATTAGGGGGCTGGTGAGATGGCTCAGCGGGTAAGAGCACCCGACTGCTCTTCCGAAGGTGATAAATTCAAATCCCAGCAACCACATGGTGGCTCACAACCATCCGTAACGAGACCTGGCTCCCTCTTCTGGAGTGTCTGAAGACAGCTACAGTGTACTCACATATAATAAATAAAAATAAATTTTTAAAAGAAAGAAAATTAGAGCTGGTGAGATGGCTCAGCGGGTAAGAGCACCCGACTGCTTTTCCAAAGGTGATAAGTTCAAATCCCAGCATCCACATGGTGGCTCACAACCATCCGTAACGAGATCTGGTGCCCTCTTCTGGATTGTCTGAAGACAGCTACAGTGTACTTACATATAATAAATAAAATAAATCTTTAAAAAAAAAAAAAGAAAAAAGAAAAAAAATTAAAGGGGGTGGGGGTGGGGGCAGGGCTGGAGAGATGGCTCAGCGGTTAAGAGCACAGACTGCTCTTCCAGAGGTCCTGAGTTCAATTCCCAGCAACCAAATGGTGGCTCACAACCATCTGTAATGGGATCCGATGCCCTCTTCTGGTGTGTCTGAAGACAGCTACAGTGTACTCAAATGTATAAAATAAATAAAATCTTTATTAGGAAAGAAAAGAAAATTAGAAGTTGGGCATGGTGTCGCACACCGTTGACCTCAGTGTCTGGGAGGCAGAGGCAGGGGAGCTAGGGTCAGCCTGCTCTACAGAGTGAGATCCAGAACAGCCAGGGCCACATAGAAAGACCCTGTCTCAAAAAGCAGAGAAAGAAACAAACAAAGGTAGGTCTGGAGACGAACTCAGGTGCTAAGAGCATACACCACTCTAGCAAACAACCTGGCTTTAATTCCCAGCACCCACACTGGGCAGCTCAGAACCGCATGTAGCTCTAGTTCAAGTGGATCTGACAGCTCTAGCCTCTGAGGGTACCTGAATTCATGTGCATATACACACATGCACCTATGCATGATTAAAAATAAATCTTTAAAAATAGGAAAACAAATCACATCATCCCTCAGTGACGGTCCCCATCTGTAATCCCAACACTCAGAAAGCTAGGCTGGAGCTGGGCGTGGTGGTGCACGCCTTTAATCCCAGCACTCGCGAGGCAGAGGCAGGCAGATTTCTGAGGTCAAGGCCAGCCTGGTATACAGAGTGAGTTCCAGGACAGCTAAGGTTACACAGAGAAACCTTGTCTTAAAAAACCAAAAAAAAAAAAAAGGGGCTGGTGAGATGGCTCAGCGGGTAAGAGCACCCGACTGCTCTTCCGAAGGTGATAAGTTCAAATCCCAGCATCCACATGGTGGGTCACAACCATCTGTAACGAGATCTGGCGCCCTCTTCTGGAGTGTCTGAGGACAGCTACAGTGTACTTACATATAATGAATAAAATAATAAATCTTAAAAAAAAAAAGTGGATAAAAATTTTAAAAAATTTTTAAAAAAACCCAAAAAAAAAAAGAAAGCTAGGTCCAGAGGATTGTAAGAGCTCAGGCTGGCTTTCAAGTCCTCCCGCTGCAGCCTTCTGAATGCTGGGATGACAAACCCAAGCTGCTTGTGGGTTTTTTTTTATTTTTTTACTATATGTCCTCAGACACTCCAGATCTCGTTACGGATGGTTGTGAGCCACCATGTGGTTGCTGGGATTTGAACTCATCACCTTTGGAAGAGCAGTCGGGTGCTCTTACCCGCTGAGCCATCTCACCAGCCCTCTTGTGGGGATTTTGAGCTGAAGTCTCCCTGTGAGCCCAGGCTGGCGTTGGCCTCTCTTCTTACCCACCCTCCAGGGCTGCCATTGTTCTTGTTGTGGTGTTGCAGCCCTAAAGTTAACAGATCTGTGTTGAAGGATATTTGATCACACTGTGAACCCTAAGATTGTGTTATTTCCTGCAAAATCTCTTTCTGGTTGTGGTGTGGCTCAGTCCTTAGCATGCCATACACCTTCAATCCATCTATGTTTGAAAGTGAGTGGCAAACAAAGAGATGAATCAGAGAAAGTTTTGCCAAAATAGGATACAACACCCAACTTTCAGGAGAACAGAAGATAGGGAAGCTACCTGAGGGACAGCACAGAGAAGGAAGGAGGGAGTTTTGCCAGGAGAGTTTTACACAGTCAGGTTAAAGAGAGAACAAGCTAGACACAGGTAAAAATAGAATGAGCCAGAGAATAAGGAGCCAAAGGATTAGAATAAGTTGCTAGAGATAGTTTGAGGCCAAGCAGGACAATTCAATGAAAGGCCCAGAGAAGCCAGATTGAATCAGTCAGCTTCGAGAGGAGTTTGAGCCAGAACAGCTGAGTTGAATTATCCAGCCAGAGCTCAGAACAAACTATGAACTACAAAGTTATTCAGCACCAAATCTCAGAGGCAGAAAACATTCTAGGCCTAGATTAGATCAGAGGCTAAGAGGCTTCTACTAGGCCTAGGTTTGCAGACAGAGGCAGTGAGCCCGGAAGACCACAATTACACCAGGCGAATGAATTACTTTTACACATCTGTAAAGTGAGCAGAGGAGTCTGGGCCTACTCTGTTCCCCGTGGTTTTCTTGCTGGTCCTGGTTTTCCTGTGAGATGTGCCTGACTCACTGGATGCCCTTCAACTGCTGTTGGTTTAGGGGACTGAGCTTTTAAATGTCAGATCTTCTCATTTCTGCCTTTGTCCTGAACACCTGCTCTGAAGCACAGATCCGTGGTTTGAATTTTATCACCAAAGAGGCCCAGCCGACTGCAGAGGTGGGTCAGCAATTGAGAGTGTTTACTGCTCTTCTGGGAGACAGGAGTTTGATCTCCAGCACCCACATTGCACAGCTCACAGGCACATGCGACTCCAGCTCCAAGAGATCCAACTCTGTCTTCTGGACTCTTCAGGCACCACACAAATGGAGACCCCCCCCACACACACACACACAAATTAAATGATAATATGTATTAAAAAAAGAAGAGGAGCCGGGCAGTGGTGGCACATGCCTTTAATCCCAGCAGTTGGGAGACAGAAACAGGCAGATTTCTGAGTTCGAGGCCAGCCTGGTCTACAGAGTGAGTTCCAGGACAGCCAGGGCTATACAGAGAAACCCTGTCTCAAAAAACCGAAAAAAAAAAAAAAAAAAAAAAAAAAAAAAAAAAAAAAAAAAAAAAAAAAAGAAAGAAAAAAGAAAAAGAAAAGGACCAAAGTGTTCTCTCTCTCATAGCTAAAATTATGCCTATGTTTAATATAATCTTTGTGAGAAGATCTTGGTATGGAAAATGTCACAACTTATCTGCATAAACCAGAAAGTGACTGCATGTGCAGGTCCCAGTCTCTCTCACAGAAAGACACATTTCTTTTGTTGTTTTTGTGTTTGTGATGGGGTCCCACATAGCCTCTACCACCCAAATTCTGGTATTATATGTGTGTGCCTTATTGTCTAGCTGGCTTTGTACTCACTACGTAGCTCAGGCTGACCTTGAACTTGAGGAAGTCCTCCTACCTCAGCCTCCCGAGTTCTAGACCATAGGCTGAGTAACACCTTTCTTTAGAATTAATTCTAAGTAGTCGGATAGGGATAGCTGTTATCTTTGTCCCCTTATAATAAACTTCATTATTTTATATCCAAGAGATGATCCAGTTTGTGCTGAAATTACAAATCACTCATTTTCAAACTGTGCTCAAGCCATAAGTGAGGAAGTGACACGGGACTGTTTAGGCAAGGTAAGTGCCAAGGAGGCCCGCCATTCCCACAGAGCTGCCATCTGTGTGAGTGAGAGCTCCAGGGAATCTGGCTGCTCTCTAATTTCTTACTGAGAATGTCAGATCTCAGGGCTCATTTTCAGGATCACCAAGGTTATATGTAGAAACAGATTCACTGGCTTCTACCTGGAAATCGTGTTCGCGTATGTGTATGTGTGTGTGTATATGTATGTATGTGTCTGTAGATGTGTCTGTGTATGTGTGTATATGTGGTTGGTGTGTGTGTGTTGCAGGTTCACATGTGTGTGCAGGCACAGAGAGGGCAGAGGACAAATTTGGGTATCATCTAGAGGTCTCTTAAAGACAAGTGCAACTACGAAGAATTCCAACCCCACCTCCCAAAACTACATCTGACTTGGATATTTACTGCCAATCTAAGGAAATGTTAGCAACAAACTGCAGAGCTACAGCATGGGAATGATATCAGAAGCCAAAATGTAAGGATTGTACAGGGCAAATAAATGACAGGATAGGGGTTAAAAAGCAGGAGGGGCAGGCATAGTGCCCACCACGGAGGCTGTGGTGAAAGGAGATCCAAAGAGGCTGCATGAACTCCATAAAGACAAAGACAATGGAGGAGGGGGTGGGGGGAGAACCGAGAAGAGCAAAGGAAAGAGGAGGCTGAGTTTGAGCCTCAACTCTGAAAAACAGAAGGATTGATTTATAGAGAACAATCAAGGTACACAGAGGATGAAGAGCTGGCTTAGCAGTTTTGAGTGTGCACAAATCTTTTAAAGGATCCCAATTTAATTCCCCCCCCACACACACACACACACCGCAGTCAGGTGCATGCAGTCACTTGCAACTCCAGCTCCAGGGAATCCTATGCCTCTGGATAGCCCTCATAGACCTGTTTCCAGAGCGCTTATAAATCCCTTCAAGTTGACAATGGATATCAATGACCACAACATCCAGCACTGTAGGGCTACTAATCACAGAAGTCCCTGGTTCTTGTTCTCCAGGCATCCTTTTCTCTTGCAATAAATGAAAGCAAAGGCAAGACCTCACGTTTTATTACAATGCCCAGGATGCATATTTGTCTGAATATATGAAGCATGCTTTTTGCATGTGTACAAACAGCTTCCTGTTTTGATGCTTTGACTCTTTGTTTTAATATATTTTAGTATAAATATCCCAGAGTGAACTCTCCAACTGAATATATCGAGAGGCAACTTGATCCAATACAGAGCTCTGAAACATCAAAATCTGCCCCCTAAACTAGCAAAGCCAAGAATATGGTAGCTCATGTCTGTAATCCCAGAACTTGGCAGGCTGAGGCAGAAGGATTACTACCAGTTCCAGGCCAACCTTGGCTACAGAGTAAAAAAACGTTTAGAGTGGGTGAGACAGCTCAGCGGGTAACAGCATTTATCTCCCAAGCCAGGAGACCTGAGTCTGATTCCCAGAACTCACATAAAGGTTGGTGAGAACCAACATCAAGATGTCCTCCACACATGTGCCATAGCATGCATGCACACACACAAGTGCACACAATACACACACATACAATAATTAATTTTTAAGAAATAGGCACTTTCCGGAGGGGGGGTACTTAACCTTGTAGATTCACAACCACCTTTGCTCAGAATTATGCAAATTTTAACAGAAATATGTCTCACACACCATATCAGCACCAATACAAATTCTTGACAACCTACTATGACAGTCAAATTTCTTGGGCTTTGTTTTGTTTTGTTTTGTTTTGTTTTTCAAGACAGGGTTTCTCTGTGTAGCCTTGGCTGTCCTGGAACTCACTCTGTAGACCAGGCTGGCCTCGAACTCAGAAATCCGCCTGCCTCTGCCTCCCAAATTCTGGGATTAAAGGCGTGAGCCACCACGCCCGGCTGACAGTCAAATTTCTAAAATGTCCCACATTTTCCCTTGTGCCCAAGTTTATACTAGATTATACAGAAACAGCTGTGAAATTTTATGGATATAATTAAGGTCTCCATTCAGTAAGTTGCTTTTAATCAAAAGGAAGGTTATTCTCACGGCCATGATTTATTCACTAGGATGCCTGGCAACAGTGTGGGTCTTTCCTGAGTCAGTGCCTTTCTATCTGGGAGAGAACAGCATAGAAAAAGAGATGTGTAGGCCATTCAGACTGCCATTTCCCTGAGAGGATAAAGGCCATCATCAATACAGGAGTGTGTATGAGCAATGTGGAGTGAAGTTGAGGTGATGTTAGGGCAGGGAGAGGAAGCTGACTGACAGCGTGCCCGAGGATGAGGTTCCAGAGGCTGCTGCTCTGGTGGGTTAGGCTGAGAAGGGGTCTGGGGCAGGCCGGCATCCTCCATATTGAAGTCGAAAATGGTGGGAGCAGAGGGATTCTGGTTCTAGTCAGCTTTGGGGCTCTGGTCAGGAGAACCTGGTGAGCCTGGTGAACATAGAGTAAGGTAACGGAGGAAAGGGTTAGAACAGAGAGCTTAGAAAGAATCCACCTGCATGCAGGTGGATTCGGACCACTCGGCATCATGCTGGCAGTATATTTTGGCCGTTGAGACATTGGCTAATTTGCATTGTGTTGCAGTAAAATTGAGGCAGTAAAATTAATGACAGTACTAAGCCCAAGGGTGGATAGAGGCTTAAGACAACCAAGCAGAGATGAGGGGTCAGGTTGTGAGTGAAAAATATTGTAGGGTATTCACCAAAGAAGACTGCTCAGTCATGGGTTTAAGCCAATAGAAAGTCTTTATTTGCCAGGCGTGGTGGCGCACGCCTTTGATCCCAGCACTTGGGAGGCAGAGGCAGGCAGGTTTCTGAGTTCCAGGCCATGATTTACTGACCATCGACTACACTGAATGTTCAGGATCCCAGTGTAGCACTGAGCCTTCTCAATACAAAACTAAACAAAGCAACATGTTTTGGGTTGATTTTTTTGTTGTTGTTTGTTTTGGGTTTTTTTGGTTTTTCGAGACAGGGTTTCTCTGTGTAGCCTTGGTTATCCTGGAACTCAACTCTGTATACCAGGCTGGCCTCAAACACAGAAATTCACCTGCCTCTGCCTCCCGAGTGCTGGGATTAAAGGCGTGCGCCACCACTGCCCAGCTGTTTGGGGTTGATATGAACAGTTATCCAGAAATGAAAATTACAAAATGAGCCAATTCAAACCAAATTATAAACGCAGGCTTATTAGAGGCAGCGCCGGAGTGGGTACACTGGTCCCAAGGAGTCACAATGGGGGGTGGGGGGGCGAGAATATGAGAGAGAGAGACAGACAGACAGACAGACAGACAGAGAAAATAGAACAAAATAGCCGGGCGTGGTGGCTCACGCCTTTAATCCCAGAACTTGGGAGGCAGAGGCAGGCGGATTTCTGAGTTCGAGGCCAGCCTGGTCTACAGAGTGAGTTCCAGGACAGCCAAGGCTACAGAGAAACCCTGTCTGGAAAACCAAACCAAACCAAAACAACAAACAAACAAACAAACAAACAAACAAAAAAAGATAGAACAAAATGTCTCCATTATCTAGGGAAGAGCCTCTGGGTGAGAGGAAACCTAGCTCGGGGCTGGAAAGTTCAGCACAGAGAGTGGGGAATGCCAACCACGCCCTGTAACAAACAGGTAGAAACTGAGGGATGCTGGGTGCAGGTCTGCTTCTGTATGTTAAATATGCACCTCAGCTGCTTGTCTCAGGTCTGAAACCCAACAAGTACATTTAGAGACTTTCCCACAACTGTGGACATGGATGGATTAGGTCTTTGTTTTCATTGCGCTTGGTGCTGTTGTCTAGTGCTGAGTTTTACAGCCTCAACGGCACTTCCATCATGGAGTCACTTGTATTAAGGTCTTGGTCCTTGATGCAGGAAGTAAAAAGGTAGACCAGGCCCGAAAGGAGTTGTCCTTAGTTAAAGGGACCATAGGAATCCTCCAGAAAGAGGAGTAGAGGCAAAGGGGGCAGAGAAGTCTAAGTGGGACAGTGACAAGAATTTCAATCTGGGCCATCCCCAAGCCAACTGAAAGACTTGTCCCAAATCACAGAGGAGAGGCGTTCCTTTCCACATGATACAGGCACTATAGAGCACAAGGAGCTCCCTGACAACCCCCATAGTGCCTTTGTTAGTTGTCCAACAGAGACAAAGAGGGAGCTCTGGAGACTGGAGTGGTTAGAGCACATAGAGGAGAAAGCAACTGAAGAGTGGGACTGGGAGAGGGTTTGGGAAAAGGGTCAAAGACAGAAACACTGTCATAGGGAGGGCTACGGGTCTTAGAGAGATGCCCACGTGGCGGGTACCCAGGAGAGTGTAGACAGCTTCAGGAGCTAGCGAGACCAAGAGGACACTTACCAAGTGGGCTAGGAGAGATGAATGTGCGGAGTAGTGGAGGGATGAATTGGCTAAAGAGGCACCATTGCCATGAAACTCCTAAAGGATGTCTTAGTTAGGGTTTCCATCGCTGTGAAGAGACACCATGACCAAGGGCATTCTCATAGGGGACATTTAATTGGAGCTGGCTTACAGGTTCAGAGGTTCGGTCCATTATCAAGACAGGAAGCATGGCAGCATCCAGGCAGTCCTGGCACTGGAGGAGCTAAGAGTTCTACGTGTTGTTCCAAAGTCAAACAGGAGAAGATTAGCTCCCATGTGGCCAGGAGGAGGGTCTCAAAGCCCACCTAGACATCGACGCACTTCTTCCAGCAAGACCACGCCCACTACAACAAGGTCCTACTTTCTAATAGTGCCGCTCCCTGGGCCAAGCATACTTAAACCACAAAGGACAACATTTAATGGGGGACAGCTTACAGTTTCAGGAGTTTAATCCATTATCATCATGGCTGGGAGCACAGTGGCATGCAGGCAGACATGGCACTAGAAAAGTAGCTGAGAATACTACATCAGGATCCACAGGCAGCAGGTAGAGAGAGAGATGTACTGGGCCTGGTCTGGCCTTTTGGAACCTCAAAGCCCATCCCAGTGACACAATTCCTCCAACAAGGCCACACCTACACCCACCCGGCCACACATCTCCTAATCCTTTTAAATAGTGCCACTCCCTGGTGACTAAGCATGAAAATAAATGAGCCAATGGGGTCCATTCTTTTTTTTTTTTTAATATCATTTATTTATTTTATGTATATGAGTACACTGTAGCTGGAGACATACCAGAAGAGAACGTTGGAACTGTTTATAGATGGTTGTGAGCCACCATGTGGTTGCTGGGAATTGAACTCAGGACCCCTGGAAGAGCAGTTAGTGCTCTTAATCAATCACTGAGCCCCCTCTGCATCTCCCCTCTCCAGCCCTGGGGCCCATTCTTATTCAAACCACCACAGAGGCAGATTCTAGAAGTTGGAGTCATACTGTAAGTGCCAGAAGCCTGTGTGGGCAAGTGATCCACACCCATAAAGGCAAAAAACGAGCAGTTTGGTTCAGTGAGGAGAGGCCAAGCTCCTTGGAAGGAGTGTCATATATGTCCCTCCTGGGTGAAACCGAAGGCCACAGTAAAGAAATAGACATAGCTGCTCTGTAGGTGAAAAGGGGGTTAGGATTGATTTCAAACTGCTAAGGCTGTCTGTCTGTCAGGGAAAGCAGAAAGAAATACTGGGGGCGGGGGTATGCTTCAGGGTAATAGAGAATTAGTATAGGGGGGCACCGACTGCTCTTCCAGAGGTCCTGAATTCAATTCCCAGCAACCACATCGTGGCTCACAACCATCTATAGTGTTGTGTCTGAAGATAGTGATAGCATACTCACATACATTAAAAATAAATAGATCTTTTAAAAAAAAAAGATATTGTACGTTTGTTACATGTTTTCTCTTTTGTGTTGTTCCTAGATTTTACATAACTACAGGAAATCATGTAAGTATGTATCATGTGAAAGTGGAAGCAAAACTCTTTAGAGTAATGGGGAGAAGAGGAGAAGGGGGTGTGTTCAGACTCATTCCATACCTGTGTGAAAAGGCTCGTAGGTAACTGCATCATGCACCAGCAACGTACACAATAAGGAAAAGTTTCAAAAGCAGTATGATAGAAAATTAGTCTTCAATTTCTAAAAACATTATGTTTTATATATATAGTTTATATGAAAACCACCTTAATAGGATTAGTTGACGTTGAGAATGATGAGGGTTTGGGGGGGAGGTTAGATTTTGTGTATTTTATCTGCATGTATACATGGTCACTGAATGTATGACTGGTGCCAAGTATGTAATATTTCCCTAAGTAATTCTCAGGTCAGCGCTTTAAGGACATCATTTGCTTGTATTTAGGGCCTGGAAGGGCCAGTAGAGCCTGTCAGATCCTCTGGAACTACAGCCTCCATGTGGGTGAGATGAATCCAACTGCATCCTCTACAAGAGCAACAGGCACCCTAACCACTGAGCCTCTCTCCCTTGGCAGCCCCTCAGTTTCATTTTTGTCCCTTTGTCACTTTGTTTATTCCTTTGTTTGGTGGTGTTTTGAGTTTTTGTTTTGTTGTTTTAAGAGACAGGGTCTCACTCTGTAGCTCTGCCTGTCCTGAAACTCACTATGTAGATTAGGCTGGCCTCAGATTCACAGAGGCCTGCCTGCCTGCCTGCCTCTGCCCCACCTCCCTGCTGAGATTAAAGGTCTGTGCCACTGGGCCTGGCTTTGATGTAGTTTTAAAATGAAATTAAAAAGGGAACAATTTCAGGTTATAAAATTTCTCCTCCTAAAAAGTATTCATATATGATATTTTAATTCTTTTATAATACATATGGATATTTGTTTCTATGTATGGGTTTATTTACTTATTTTAGAGGGGGTGTTTAGTTTTGGACCCAGGACAAGGGACTAAGGTACATATTTTGGATACCGAAGTAGATCTGCCTCCAGATTCTCCCAACAGCCCTCAGGGGCTGGGCTGCCCTTCCCCCCAGAGGATCTTTCCAGTATAACCCAGACATTTTGGTTCTTTCTCTCCCTCTCCCTCCTTCCTTTCCCTCCTTCCCCCCTCCCTTCACCCCCCACCTCCTTCTTTCTCTGTGCATATACTCTTTTTTTTCCTCTCTCTCTTCCCCCTCCCTTCTCTTTCCCTTCCTGGGCCTCTTTCCTTAGGGGTCAGTGAATTTGCCTGATGAAGAGCAGCTTTCCAATAAACCTGCATTTATTATTATATAATCTGGCTCGAATTGACTCATTTCACCAGAGGAAAAAAATAACTTATCAGAAAGCTAAAATGCAGTTCCCTACTACCACGAATTATGTAGTCAAGTTCCTGCTGAGGTCAGCACAACTATTGTAAGAGATAATAAGCCGTGGGGCTGGAGAGATGGCTCAGCGGTTAAGAGCACTGACTGCTCTTCCGGAGGTCCTGAGTTCAAATCCCAGTAACCACATGGTGGCTCACAACCATCTATAATGAGATCCGATGCCCTCTTCTGGTGTGTCTGAAAACAGCTACAGTGTACTTACATATAATAAATAAATAAATCTTAAAAAAAAAAAAAGATGTAAGCCTTGTCCTGGGAAAACTGTTAGTATTTTGTCTAGGCTCCGCTCCACAGTTACCTGGCATTGACAGGTGTGCCGGACTCACTATGAAAGGGGCTGCTTAACAGCTCTGAGCTCTGCTCTCTCTCTCTCTCTCTCTCTCACTCTCTCTCTCTCTTTTTTTTTTTTTTTTTTTTG
>LR749687.1:1053687-1066923 GCA_902729485.2 Mus minutoides | reverse complement strand
ATTTTTTTTATTTTTTTTAATTTTTTTTTGGTTTTTCGAGACAGGGTTTCTCTGTCTAGCCCTGGCTGTCCTGGAACTCACTTTGTAGACCAGGCTGGCCTCGAACTCAGAAATCCTCCTGCCTCTGCCTCCCGAGTGCTGGGATTAAAGGCGTGCGCCACCACGCCCGGCTTATTTTTTATTTTTTAAATATAATACATCCATTATTTATTAATGTGATACAGGGAGTGTCTTAGTCAGGGTTTCTATTCCTGTACAAACATCATGACCAAGAGGCCAGTTGGGGAGGAAAGGGTTTATTCAGCTTACACTTCCACATTGCTGTTCATCACCAAGGAAGTCAGGACTGGAACTCAAGCAGGTCAGGAAGCAGAAGTTGATGCAGAGGCCATGGAGGCTCTTTTTATTTTTAATGTGTTCATAATATTATTTAATGCTCATGCATGCATTGAGGCCAAAAGTCAGTTTTGGGTGTCATTTCTCAGGAACCATCCACTTTTTACATTTTTAAAAAATTAAATTGATTGATTGATTATGGTAGATGTGGGGTCAGGGAGAGCCTAGGCAAAGATTCCCCTGCTTCTGCCTCCTGAATGCTGGGATTAAGGGCATGTGCCACCCACCTGGCTCAATAGTTCTATTTGTTTATTTTTTTTTTTTTTTTAAGAAATTTTATCTTATTTATTATATGTAAGTACACTGTAGCTGTCTTCAGGCATTCCAGAAGAGGGCGCCAGATCTCGTTACGGATGGTTGTGAGCCACCATGTGGTTGCTGGGATTTGAACTTATCACCTTCGGAAGAGCAGTCGGGTGCTCTTACCTGCTGAGCCATCTCACCAGCCCTATTTGTTTATTTTTAAGATTTATTATGTGTCTTGTGTGTCTGTATATGGGTATGTGCCCATGAATGACCATGTAGGCCACCAGGGTCTTTCTGGAGTTTGTGTTACAGGTGACTGTGAGACCCCTGACATGGGTGCTAGAAACCCCACTCCGTGCTCTGCAAATTGAGGGTGTGCTCTTAACAGCTGTGCCATCTCTCCAGCCACCAGCAGTACTGTCTTTTGTTGAGGCACATACTTAGCCCTCAGGGGTAAGACACCATGAGCTAATTAACTATAGCATAGCTAGTCCGTGTTCATTTATGGACATCTCTGAAATCCAAGAGAAGTTAGTCACATGGCCAGTAAACTTTGAGGCCGTGTCTACTGTGAAGGAAACGTTTCCCTGAGAAGAGTCCTCAAAGGACTCCTGTTTTCTGCCTTTCCACTATGATATCAAGAACTATTGCAACTATTTCAAAGTCATGAATCACCAAGCAACAGGACTGGCAGAGCAGGAGGAAGGAAGGATGCCAGGTACCAAGTTGCACTGTGACTCACGCTCTCACTTCCAACTTCCATTTCGTCCTGCTCTGCAAGAAAGCCGCGATTAATCTGGTTTGGCACAACATTTCTCTGCAAAGCTGCTGTCTCAGGAATTTAGTTATTTCACTTAGGGCAAAGAGGGTACTTGACTTTGTGCTAAAATCCTTCCGTGCAGAGGGGGTCTTACAGGTTTCCTTCCTGTCATTTCTATGACCTTGCTGTTCTGGGTATGTCACAGAATTCCAGATCACTGGGCTTGGTGATGCAGTGATAGGAAATGGTTCTGGAAGGCGCAAGGTCACAGGTGCTGCGTCCAGGCAACTGCTGCCAACCATCCTGGACTCGTTCTTGTATACACTTCTGATTCCATTTGTGGCCCACTATTATCATTCCTTGACATAGTTTACTGCTTTCTTATGGACCTCTAGGATCCTGTCTAATGAGACATTCTCTCTCTCTCTCTCTCTCTCTCTTTCTCTCTCTCTCTCTCTCTCTGTGTGTGTGTGTGTGTGTGTGTGTGTGTGTGTGTGTGCCCTCAAGTCTATCTCCATGTCTTTGCACTTACCGACACTGATTTCCTTCCTGTGACTCTGATTCAAATATTCTAATTTCTCCATTCCTGGATCTTCGCAGCCATCTTCTTATCTTCTGTCCAGATTGTCTGGAAGCCTTCGCTTCCAGTCCACCCACCACCATCACCACATTTTCTCACCCTCTCTCCCTGGCTTTATTTCTTCTCAGTGACGCTGGGGATGGACCTAGGGGTTCAGGCACACTGTCAGTCATCTAGGAGCTCTGCTATGGAGTTAGAGTTGCAACCTCAGCCTCTCCCCACCACCACACTTCCTTTAAAAAAATAAACCTATCTCTGGGGCTATTGGGCTCCCTTGGAGCCAAGTCTGTAAGGCTTTTCTCTTCCCCGTATCTATTGATTCTTTCTGCATTGATTTTTCTATTTTATTTTTATTTTTTCAAAGATTTATTTTGCCGGGTGTGGTGGCGCATGCCTTTAATCCCAGCACTCGGGAGGCAGAGGCAGGCAGATTTCTGAGTTCGAGGCCAGCCTGGTCTACAAAGTGAGTTCCAGGACAGCCAGGGCTAAACAGAGAAACCCTGTCTCAAAAAAAAAAAACCAAAAAAAAAAAAAAAAAAAATCTGGCTGGGCATGGTGGCACATGCCTTTAACCCCAGCACTAGGGAGCCAAAGGCAGGTGGATTTCTGAGTTCGAGGCTAGCCTGGTCTACAAAGTGAGTTCCAGGACAGCCATAGCTACACAGAGAAACCCTGTCTCGAAAAAACAAAACAAAACAAAGATTTATTTTATTTTATGTATATGAGTACACTGTTGCTATCTTCAGACACACCAGAAGAGGGCATCAGATCCCATTACAGATGGTTGTGAGCCATCACGTGGTTGCTGAGAATTGAACTTAGGACCTCTGGAAGAGCATTCAGTGCTCTTAACCTCTGAGCCATCTCTCCAGACCCTTCTGCATTGATTTTCAATTGTGTTGTTCAATGGGATCTTGAAGGGCAGTCTTCCCTGGTCTGCACCACACACTCTCTCTAGGGCTAGTGTATCCTGGGGTCCCATCCATTCTGTCAATGCTCATACCTCCTGCATATGTGATCTCAAGTTTCCATTCCCATATTTACCCTGAAATTGTTCTCTAAACAGTCAGTAGTGACTTCCCTTTAGTTGAATCCACTCATCTTTTCAGGCTTCTCATTCTCTTTTTAGTAATTAACAACAACAACAACAACAACAACAGTAGTAGTAGTAGTAGTAGTAGTAGTAGTAGTAGTAGTAGTAATATTGAGATAGGTTTCATTTAACCCAGGCTGGCCTCTTAATTCGATGGACATCGAGAAGTAGCTTAAGATGACCTTGAATCTACATCCACCTCCAAAATGCCAGTACTACATACATATGTCACTGTGGCTAGCACTTATTTTTCATTTTCTTTCCTCCTCCTCCATCTCTTCTTCCTTCTCTGCCACAGGCTCTGCCATAGGCTTGGCACTCATTACTCATATCAGGGTTGCCTTGGACATACGAATCTTCCCACCTCAGCCTTTCAAGCTCTGGAGTTACAGGAGTGGGAGGCACTCATCCTGGCTCCAGCTATTTATATTAAAAAACAAAGTTGTGATTTGGGAAGACTGTGAAGCGGACAGCAGCCCAGCTCTAATCTCCTTCCATAGCATCAGCTGGAGCTACTCAAAGGCCAAGTTGGGCTATGTGGCACTGGAGGCTGAGCTCCTAAGAAGGCTGCTCACATACGCTGGGCACTTGCCTGGGACTTATGGGTGTTGGACAGAACATCAAGACATGTACATTCCAAGTGGGTATATGAATAGCCTTCATCCTGGTGGTTAGATTCCAAACGTAAACATCTTAGGAGACAGAAAGTTACCACTTTCTAAAGACCTGGCCTAAAAGTTGGCAGAGTTGTATCTATGGATTAAGTTTTGTATTGAGTTGATATCCAGGGCAGAGACTAGGGCCCCCACTGCCTGATAAGAGGAGCGGTGGCCAAAAACTAGGAAGGGGCTAACTTTAAAGTTGCTGAAATCTTTATTTATTGGGGTACAAAAGATTGTTTTCTAGGTTCTGGTTTCTTGAGCCAGGTAGTAACTATATAGATGCCTTCATTTCCTAGTGTGGCATTAATCTTTTTGGGTTCCATGTGGGCCAGGATGGCCTTGAACTTGACATATAGCCAAGGATAACCCAGAAGTCATGATCCTCCTGCCTCTAGCTCCCAACTTCTGGAATTACAAATGTGCCAGTCCTGGTTTTATTCGGTACTGGAGATCCATGCATGCTAGGCAACTTAGCTACATGTATGGCCCTATATGTATTGTATGTTTCCTTGTAATAGCATTGTCTGAAAAATAAGTTTAAAATAAAGTCTCACATTAGAGTCCACGCTGGCTTAGAATTTATAGTCTAGGCTGGCCTCAAACTTGAGGTAATTCTCCGGTCTCAACTTACTGAATGCTGGAGTTCTAGGCACGAAAGATCATGGCAGGGCTCATAGCAGCATTTTTTTTTAAAGACTTGCTTCATGTATGTGGGTATTCTGTTGCTGTTTTCAGGCACACTAGAAGGTGGCATCAGATGCCCATTACAGATGGTTGTGAGCTGGGAATTGAACTCAAGACCTCTGGAAGAGCAGTCAGTGCTCTTAACTGTTGAGCCATCTCTCCAGCCTGCAGCATTTTGAGTCAAGGGAGTTATATCTGGAATCAAGAAAGATCTTTGAAATTAAATGTAGAGACCCTGTCTCCAAATCAATAAATCAGTTCAACTATCAACCTTAAGTACTTTAAACACCAATTTCTACCACTTGAGATGGAGAAAATAGCATGAAACTGAATTGAAAATAAACCTATGTTCCCCCTACCCCCAAAAGGCCAGCAAAGGCCTCAAAGACCACATAATTCTTTTTTATTACCTTCTGTTTGTTTTAAGGTACAGGGGACACTATTGTCTGTCACTGTACTTACTGTGATTTGGTCTTGCTCCTGTGATTCCATTGGGCCATATTCTATTACCCACAGATGGAAAAATCTTAGGTTGAAATCTGGAGACAAGGTCCCTGGCTGTCACTGCTGCTTTTGTGATCAAATCTTCCTGTCTACAAACAAGTTAGTCTGGTGCATAGACTTGTTTTGAGTAGATTTTTATTGCACTTATATAACTGTTAAGCATAAAGACCTGTGTCTGATCAACCTCAGATAAAAATGAAGGGAAAATGTATTTGTGAGTTCCTGAACAATGTGGTATCATTGCATTGTATAAATACGAAATGGAACAAGAGTATTATGAAACCCAGATTCTGTAACAGGAGAGCAAGTATATGCAATCTATGTGTTAAAGTTAACAAGCTAGTAAAACTTTGTTGGCTTTTTCCTTTCCTTTTTCCCCATTTTTTTTTTTCTCTTTGGTTTTTGTCATTTGAAACACGTTTTCATTCTGTAAGCTAGAGCTTTAAGCAGTTCTCTCAAGGCCTGGAGTTAGGGCGAGCTACCACGCCTGCAGTTGACAGTCTTACTGCCTTATGTGTACTTGGCATAAGCATGTGCTTGAGTAATTCTTTCTTAATCTGGTAGAAAAGCAGGAGACTGGGCCATCTAGTGCTGCCTTTCTTTCTATTAGGGTCAGAGGGGAGCCTAGGAGTGGTCTTTTACATTGATCTTGATTTTTTTTTTTCTTTGAGACAGGGTTTTTCTGTGTAGCCCTGGCTGTCCTGGAACTCACTTTGTAGACCAGGCTGGCCTCGAACTCAGAAATCTGCCTGTCTCTGCCTCCCGAGTGCTGGGATTAAAGGTGTGCGCCACCACTGCCCAGTCTCAAAAAAACAAAAAAACAAAACAAAAAAAACAATAAAACAAAAAAAGGCTGGCACAGTATCCTTACAACATGTTTCTTTATGGCAAATGTGACTGAAATCTAGATGTGGTGCTATATCTGTATTGCCAGCACTTGGGAAGCTGAAGTAGGAGGATACTTGAACCCAGGGGTCCCAGGGCCCTTTCTAAAAAAGAAAAAGTAACGCCCTTTTATGCTATCTGCTTTTCCACCAAAGACATTTTAGTGTATCTGGTAGTATAAATCAAAACTCTGATAACCATGAACTCTTTCACTCCCAACAGTAGGGAGGCTGCCTGGGCTACATAGTGAGACCCTGTTACTTAAAAATAAGTAAATAAAAGCCAGGTGTGATGGCGCCTGCCTTTCTTTCTTTCTTTCTTTCTTTCTTTCTTTCTTTCTTTCTTTCTTTCTTTCTTCCTTCCTTCCTCTTCCTTTCTCTTTTTCTTTCTTCCTTTCTCTCTCTCTTCTTTCTCTCTCTCTTTCCTTCTTCCCTTCCTTCCTTCCTTCCTTCCTTCCTTCCTTCCTTCCTTCCTTCCTTCCTTCTTTCCTTATTATGTGTGTTGGGGGCATATGTAAGGATGCACATGCCGTAGGTGCCCCTGGGGGGACACCGAGTGCCCTGCTCTACCAGCCTCTGCCTTATTCCCTTTCCTTCTGTAGGCCAGAAACCCCATCAATCCTGTTTCAGGCCACCACAGTGCTAGGGTTACAGGCACTCTCAGCCATGCCCACGTGCTGGGGATTTGAACTCAGGTCATTGTGGTTGTACATCAGCACTTACTTACCGAGCCATCTTTCCAGCTTCCCCAGAAAAAAAATTGAATTCACAGCATTTTAATTTCCCTGGAGAACATTACGGTCAGAGATTTTTTTTTTTTTTTTTTTTTTTAATTTCCTTTGCTCACTGGGTTTTACTGCGTTTCCGTGTTTCAGACAAAATGAGCCAGAGCAGCCTTCCCACCCCACCCCCACCCCCTTTAAGGCCCTTTACTTCTGTTTTGTGGCTCATTTCAGCTGGCCAAGCTACATAGCACAGATTGTAGGGTTTGTTCAGCTCATAACCAGCTAGCTTCAGTTCTGAAACTAAAAACTACAAATTTCCTTAACATTTTCAATCTTGATTTTGTTTTGGATTTGATAAAGGACTTTATATTGACCTCAGGTGCCTCAAACTCTTGGGTTCTATGTGATCCTCCTGTGTCAGATATACCTACCATACTGCCCACCTGCCTCTCCGTGCCTATAGTTGCTACAGCAGCATAAAAATTCATCGATCTTAGATATGACACCAAAAGTAGAAACACGTATTCTTGTTCATACCATCAACTCTAAAATGTTTTACCCATGTGAGCTTTTCAGTCATATGATTGTGGGATAAATCACCAAATGAGTACTACAAGTTTTATTACATATATATTTTAATTGAAAATTACATTTATTGTATGTAGTGGTGTGTGGGCTCATGACACAGTGGTAGGTCCTGGGATCAATTCAAGTAGGGTTTGGCATCATGTGCCTTTACCCACTGAGTCTTCTCCCAGTCATTTTTTTTTTTATAGGGTTCTACTATATAGCCCTGTCTTGCCTGGAACATGTTATTATAGACTAGGCTGACCTTGAACAGCAATTACCCAGTGTCAGCCTCCCCAATTCTGGAATTACAAACCTGTGTCACCACACTGGTTTTATTCATATTTGTTTTGTGGAGGTGGTGGTGGAGGGGAGACAGGGTTTCTATAGTATTCCAGGTTGGCCTTGAACTTGTGAAGGGGAATGACTTCGAAGTCACAACAAACCTGATTCAGCCTCCGGGAGTGCTCAGATTACAGCCACTATGACCGACTGATTTTAATGTTAGAACTAGTTTGGAACGATCAGGAATGCCAACCTTGGTTCTGGACAAACTTACATTGAAGAATGGGCCCTAGTAATTTCTTTGATTTATGGGTGATTACAGCTCATAGATTTTGATTTCATGAAGCGAAAAGCAGCTATTTAGGAGAATGGACTTTTAAAAGTTTCGACCGAGTCGTCAGGAATGCAGCACCCAGGCTTTGCTCCATGTGGAGTATCAACCTTCCCTGATTATGTAACTTAGTTTTTATCACACCAGGGCTCCCAGAAACCAAATGAGCGCTCTTTGGGGTCAAGGACGGCATGATTCAGCAGTAAACGTTCCAGTGTCCCCTTTACCGTTGAGGACAGAGAGCCAGAAGATGGGACGTAGGTCTGAGGTTCTCGTGGATCCCTCTGTTCACCGTGGTGGGGGAATCACGCGTAGAGTTCGGCTGCCTCTTTCGATCCCAGCAACAACGCATACAAGGGCGTCTGTCGCTTAAAGCCCGAGGTGGCGCAGGAAGAGGGGCGAGGATAGAGCCGCAAGGACTGAGGCTAGACTTCGCTGGGGTGCAAGCACGTTTCATTCCGCGAACTCGAAATGAATTCTCTGTTGTTGCCAACTAGCCGACTTCTAGGGGATAAAAATGACCCTAACCATCCTTCAGTCTTCCGGGTTTCTTCCTCACTCTGGCCCCTTAACACCACTTCCCCGGCTTTGGGGCTTTTGAGCATCTCTGGAGCAGTGATTCGCAACCTCCCCATTGCTGAGATCCTTTAATACTGTTCCTCACATTGTGCTGACTCCCAATCATAAATTTCTGTTGCTACTTAACTGTAATGTTGCTGCTGTTATGAATGTTAATGTTTTTCGATGGTCTTAGGCAACCCCTATAAAAGGATCATTGGATTCCCCCGAGTGAGTTGCGACCCACGGGTTGAGAACCGCTGCTTTAAAGGGACCCCGCACCCTAATCCACCCCCCAAGTCCAACTACAGCTCCCCGGCAAAGCCCAGGGTGGAGCGACTCTATCCGCTGCTTCGTCATGGAGGGCGTAGGGGGCGTGTTTTTATGACGAAAAAGGACGGGGCGGGGGGCCAACGCTGGAGACCTGGACAGCCTGACGGAGGGACAGAGGGGGCGGAGGGAGTGGCGGGAGACTCTTTCCACGCCTTAGGACTTTCCATATTGATGAAGAGGGGGAACGTGTGTTCTCAAACACCCACTAGGAAAAGAATAGCTTACTGAAAGCTTAATTTCAAAGCTACACACTATTTATACTGACTTTTAGATATCACACATTACCAGTCTTTCGGTTTTCTGTCGTCATAACCGTGAAAACCTTCACGGTCTTTTCCCTGCCTCCCCCTTCAGTTTTTGCCGCAGATGGTAGCGTCCGAGGCGCGCGCAGGCGTAGAGCGCTCGGGGCGGTGCCGCGGAGGGGCGGGTGACGCAGCAGCCGTCGCTGCCATTTTAAGTTGTTTGTTCTTGTTTCTTTTCCTCAAACGCGACTCAGCCCCGGACCCGGGAGGTTCCCGCGGCAGCCGCTGCTTCTGAAGCCACTCCGGTGCGGGGGGTGGGGGAAACCGAGGCTGTGGCCCCGCGGACGCTCGACCTCCTCCTCCGTTGCGGCTCTCTCCCCACATCCGTCGGGGCTCTCTCTCGGACTATCTTCCGGAACCGGACTGTTGGGTGAAGCAGGCCTCGGGAGCCGACGCTCGGACCGAGACATCTTTGCCGGGCTCACTCCGCGGACAGGCCGTAGCTCAGGGCTCCCCTCCTTCCCTCTTCCCTCCCGCGCGCTTCCCTCTTCCTCGTCGTCTTCCCCCCACCCCACCCCCTACCTACCCCGCGCCGCGTCCTTCCCTCCGTCGCCGCCCGGGGCGCCGAGCCCGACTATGGGGCCCAGGTGGGGGCTGAGTGGCGGCAGCAGCGCGCGCGGCCCGGCCACAGAGCGCAGCGCAGCGGGCATGGAGGGGCTCCGTCGGCCCGTCGTGTTCTCTTGACATGGCTCCCGCCCGCGCCACGAGCAGCGCCCCCGCCGCCGCCGCCGCCTCTTCCTCCGCCGCCGCCGCTCCGCCCGCAGGCTGCGGCTAGACGGCCCACCGACGGTCGGCCTGCGAGTCCCGCTCTCCTCTCCGCGGGGACCCCGCCCTGCCGCCTAGATCCCGGCCTCTCTGTCCCCTTGGGAAACCACCCAGCCGTCCCCACTCGGGAAACATGGGCTGTTGAACGGGAAAAGCGAATCCAGAATCCGGGAACTTCATTCCTTCCTTTTTTTGGGGTGGGAGGGTGGGCTTCCTTTTAAGAAGTAATTATTATTAATACGATTATTTTCTTCTTTCCCCCCCTACGCCCAACTGATCCTTCCCACTTAACTCTCTTCCCGCCTCCTCTACCCGGGCGGGAATTGTTTCCACGTTGAAATGAGTGAGAACCCAAGTGATCCAGTGTCTCCCGTGGTGCGAGTGAGTCGCTGCCGCTGAAGGCCAGGGGTTGTGGGTGGGACCTGGGGGTCGAAGGCAGGTGATCCCCGGGCCCGGCCTGGGACGTGGGAGAACCCGCCACCTTAGCCTCAGCCATGCTCACACGAAGATAATCGAACTCCCTACCATCCCGAACTTGAACGGGGTCAAATTTACACGGAGGGCTCCCCGGGGAATGTAGAACCCACCGCAGGGCTAAGGGTGCTTGGATCCCGGGCATTAATCAGGGCTAATCACAGAGCCAGAATAACTATTAATACCGTTTAATAGACCCCCCCTTTCCCTCTGCCATCATGGTTCTCCTTGGTAGCAGCGTTCGCAGCCGCCTGAGGGTGAAAACGTGGGTGAAGGGGAAGTTGGTAATGACTCCGCTGTTTTTTCTCATGACTCCTTTGGGCAACAGCTGTCCACCCCCGGTATACACTGTAGTTGATTGCAGGGAAACCCTGTACCTCTCCCCTTCTTTCTCTGCTGATTTTGCACTTTTCTCTTTGCTCACCACCAAGTGTAATCAATAGCAAAGCGCTGACAGTTCATAGCAGTAGTGAAATCTGAAATAACTAAGAATTAATCAGGTACTACAGCCATGGATCTGGCTGGGTAAAATCCAACTGGGGATTTCAGTTTCATTCACCTACCCTGTTTTGGTGGTTTTCAGTTTTTGGGTTTTTTGTTTTTGATTTTTGGGGGAGGGGTTATTTTTTTCCCCTGTATTTGGGAAGCAACATCAACAATTTTCCCTCCCTTTTCTCAATTTCTTAATCCCTTTTCTGAAAAGGGGGAAAATCCGGATGGGTTTCACGGATTGGACTGGTGTCAGCTGTGTTTTACTGCACACCTAAATCCAGATGATCGGTTTTTCATTTTCCCTTCAATGGCTTTTATTTTGGCAGTTTAGCCACATGTGTTTTCCAGAAAGTTAGTTCCAAGTTTTTTCTCCTCTTTCTTTCCTTCCCTTCCCCTTTCCCATCTAACCCCCAAAACATTATTGTCCAAACATGACTGGACAGCAACTTTTGTTTCTTGACCCTGTGGTATGACAGTCTGCTAATATTGCCAGAAGGTGCAGTTTGGGGGTTACAGTTGTGATTTAGCTATTCAATCATATTAGCAGGAAAAAAAAAATGACTTGTTTCTGTTGTACTTGAGTCTTAAGAAAAAGTGCCCATAGTTTAGTGACAATTTCCAAAGGCTTTAGTACCACCTGTATTTCAAAATGGGGGACCCAAACTCCCGGAAGAAACAAGCTCTGAACAGACTACGTGCTCAGCTTAGAAAGAAAAAAGAATCTCTAGCTGACCAGTTTGACTTCAAGATGTACATTGCCTTTGTGTTCAAGGAGAAGGTAATTTAAAGTTCTTACTGTGCATTAGTACAAGTGGTTTTAGTAAGTGTATGTTATTTGATACTTGAGTGTTTTATAAATATTAGGTTTAAGAGTGTTTGGAGAAAGACTACTGCTTTTTACTGTTGGGGTGAGTCTGTGAATAGAGACCTTAGAGAAAATGGAGGGCTCATCATATTGACTGAAATAATTCTAAGGGCTTAGTAGAATACACTTTTAGTTGACATTGGACTGTATAACTGAAACTTATGTAGAACAAAAGAGGGAACTTTAGTAACGTTACATAGGATGTCTTAATGTAGGTGGCATTTCTTAAGATACAGTTAATGAAAGAATACATTTAAACTTAAGCAATTAAAAACTGAAATGGTAAATTGTTTTTTTAGAATTGCTTTTTTTTTTTAAACATTAAAAATCAACCAAGAGGATGTTGGGTGTGTGTGTTTATGATCTAGTTCCATAGTTAAATATCAGATGAATTTGAAAAGCAAAGAGATTATATTGTTTTGCAATTCAAGATGGACATTTGTCGATAGGGCTATTTGACAAAAGATTGGGTTATAAATAAAAGAAGTGCAACTTTGACTTTTGCACTGAAAGTGGTCTGCCTCTAATGAGAAATGTAATCTTAGCATGAGATCTTTTTAGTACTTCTTGTAACTTTCCGTGCTTGTCGCCCCAATCTTCAGGTTTGTGCTTGACAACCTTCACCTGTTAGAGAGCATGGCATAGTGGTTCCAGAGAAGCTCTTATTTTGAAGTATTTTGAAGATGTTATTTTCACATTTTCTGCTTTTTGTGTGTGTGCTTGGTTTTTTTTTAACATGGCAAAATTGATAAGATGGATTAGTTGAAGGTGTTGTGATGTAGGTTCTCGGAATACAAGCTCTAAGTGATGATACTAGATAGATTTTTCTATAAGATCCATTATATAGTGTTATCATGCTTTGTAGTATAGAGTTAGATTGGTAATGAATACTTAATCTTAAATAACTTGGAGACACAATTTATTTCTTACCTTTACTTAAACATTGATAATTGTAGTCAGATAATATCCAGAAATAGTGACTGTCATTGAACTTGACTCCATTTCAAGAATAAAATTGTTAATTTGTTTGAATATTTGCATGTTTTAAATTCGCAAGATTTTAATTGCCGGTAGAACCAGTTAAATCAAGTTATATCAACAGTGTACCACTGAATTTTTTTCTTTTAGAAGAAAAAGTCAGCACTTTTTGAAGTGTCTGAGGTTATACCAGTCATGACAAATAATTACGAAGAAAATATTCTGAAAGGTGTGCGAGATTCCAGCTATTCCTTGGAAAGTTCTCTAGAGCTTCTACAGAAGGATGTGGTACAGCTCCATGCCCCTCGGTACCAGTCTATGAGAAGGGTAAGTTCTGGAAGTCTGCACTGAGGAAATGAGTTGGTGTGAATTAAAGTGTGCAGTTTTCCCCTGAAAATCAGTAGTTAGCTAGCCGCTAGCCTTATGCTTAGAGGCCGCAGTTGTGTGATGTTTTTGCCTCAAGACAAAGTAAAAGACATGGATAAAGCATGTAGAAGTACCCATCATTCCCTGGATAAAGCATGTAGAAGTACCCATCATTCCCTGTTAGGTACTTAAGTATTATAAATAAAACAGTTTTTAAATACCTTTAAGTGCTTTTTAAAAAGATTGATTTCTGCCGGGCGTGGTGGTGCACGCCTTTAATCTCAGCACTCGGGAGGCAGAGGCAGGCGGATTTCTGAGGCCAGCCTGGTCTACAAAGCGAGTTAGTTCTAGGACAGCCAGGGCTTTACAGAGAAAGCCTGTGGGGG
>LR749687.1:1021710-1053587 GCA_902729485.2 Mus minutoides | reverse complement strand
TTGGTGCATAATCCAAAATTAGTTGAAGCAGAGGAAACATGGTGCATTGGCATTAGGGAACAGATAATGGCATGTGAGGTTTGGAAGACAAGTGGAGAAAAAAGTAGCCAGCAACACATGAAACTATGATGTTTAATAAACTTGGTTTGTGTATGTCTGGAGACATTTTAGCCAGATTACATTTGGTTTTGAAAGATGAAAATAAAGGCATATTCACTAATAACATTAGCTCCCTAGCTAGATTTTAGTCACATACTGAGGAATGTTTCTGGGTGAGAAATACTGGCTAATAAATGACTGGATTCTACAATGTAAAAGTTAGTACTACAGCTAGAATTAGATTTTCTGCAGTCTGTTACCCTGAACGTACAAAGGGAGGAATTGTGACCTTCTGCGCTAATGCATTGACTCTGTAGTTAAATGGTGTTTTTGTACCTTTTGTATTTTGCTTCTTTAAAATTTAAAAGAAAAATCTTTGTTCTCATTTTCTAGGATGTAATTGGCTGTACTCAGGAGATGGATTTCATTCTTTGGCCTCGGAATGATATTGAGAAAATTGTTTGTCTCCTGTTTTCTAGGTGGAAGGAATCTGATGAACCTTTTAGGCCTGTTCAGGTATTTTGTTTTAAATAAAGTAGTGAGCACTTTGGTGACAATGCCTATAATTGGGCTTAAGTTGGAATCTTTGGGACTATGCTTCTAATAGTTCATAAATCTTTTCTGTCTTTTTAAATATTATATTAGAAAAAAACATTAGAATTATAGAATCTCTTAGCCTCTCTGGTTTTTAAATGAACTTTATTAAAATCTTTAGACTTATTTTCTTTGACAAAGTCTCATGTTGCCTAGACTGACATAGAATTGCCTTTGTACCCTGGGTGACCTTGAACCTCCTGATCCTGCTGGCTCCATGCCTGGTTTACTTAGCTGAACATGGAACCCAGGCCTCGTGTATCAGAGGCAGTCACTCAGTCACAGAGCCCCAACTCTAGTCCTCTTTGCTGACTTATAACTTATAGTTTTCTACAATGTATACTCAGATTTTAGAATTAGAAAAACAATGATGGCTCAGCCATTACAGGCTAGGCTCACAACCAGTAATAATAATGATGACGATGATGTGTTTGAGCCTATTTTAGTTAGGTATATGGAACTAAATGTTGAATAGCTTATTGTTAGGAAGAAGAAAATTATTCAGAAGTTTTCTTACTTGTTAGTAGGATTTCATCTTTCTGTTGATGTTGTGTGGTATAGGCCATTAAGTTGGTTATGTATCTCCTGCCCTGTGGTAATAAGACTGTTAAACTAGGTGGACATGAGAGAAGTTCCTAACAAAAACAACAAAAACAGAAAAGAAAATCCACACTTGGGAGGCAGAGGCAGGCAGATTTCTGAATTCGAGGCCAGCTGATTTCTGAATTCAAGGCCAGCCTGGTCTACAGAGTTGAGTTCCAGGACAGCCAGGGCTAGAGAAACCCTCTAGGAAAAAAAATATTTCTCCTCGGTAGCTAATATCTTTTTTTTTGGCTTGGAGACAGGGTTTAAATGTATAATCTTTTCCTCCGAGGTGTTATTTTAATAGGTAGACTAGTCTTTTCTCAAGTGCTACTTTTATTTGAAATCATGTGTAAAGGTTACTAAAAGCCATTGTATTAATCTTTCTCCTAGATATTTTATATATACATTTAACCTAAGTACACTAGTGATAAGTAGGTTTGTAAAAGAAATAAGGAAGTTAAAAAAACAAGAGAGGAATAGTAGGCCTACAGTCAGTCACTCAGTTAAGAGGAATCCAGACAAACTGTAAGGCAAAATGAACCCTTCTTTAAAAGCAAGGCCTAGAGAGCTGGCTCAGAGGTTAAGAGTACTTGACTGCTCTTCCATTGGACTGGAATTAATTTTTAGCATGCACATGGTGTCTCATAACCCTCTAACCCTTCAGTTCCAGGGAATCCAATGAGATTTTCTGGCCTCCAAGGACACCAGACATCCACATAGTACATGGACACATGCAGGCAGGCAGGCAAAACAGCCATATACAAAACAGTAATTTAATAAAAGGAAGAGGAAGGTAAAGTAAACACGATAAATAAAAGATTAATCTGGAGACTACTTTCTACAGAAAGTTCCTTCAACTAATTATAGAACCTTCTGGATTGATTATAATCTACATGTAATAACGTTGCAAATTTTATAGTTTACCTGCAGTAAATAAGCTAGTAATAATGGCACTAATTTCATGCCTTAAGTAATTTAAAACCGGCATTCCTATGCTACGTATCTTATAGGGATTGGCTCCAAAACCTCTGCATATAAACTTATGTATACTGTGCATAATCTCTAGATTTCTTATAAAAGCAATAAAAGTTTAATAGCCAAGTTTAATAGTGTTACAGACTGGATTCTTTTGAAAATGATATGAGGGGTGAGGAGTCCATATTTGTTGAGTGCTGATAGGGTTTTATTTTTCTCACATACTTTTAGTCTGGATGTTGAAGATAATGTAATTAGTTCACTCTGTTCTAATGAGGCCGTGAAACTGCTGACCTTCACAGTGACCTGACCCACTTTTTCCTTGGAAATACTCTCTTAGTAAACTAACTGCATCTCCCATTTTTTAAAAAAGTAGGAACTGAGGCCAATATGGTGGTATATACTTTTAATTCCAGCACTTGAGAGGCATAGGCAGGAGGATCTCTTGAGTTCAAGGACAGCCTGGTCTACAAAGTGAGTTCCAGGATAGCCAGGGCTACACAGAAAAACCCTATTTTGAAAAAAAAAAAAAGTAGGAATTGAGAGAACATCTATATTAAAGATAAATGTAAAAAGGAATGATACATTTTAACTCAGACTATTTTAAAAAAAACCAAAAAATTTGAAACTTCAATCGGGGTCCATCTATAGTGATATTTGGTAGGGAGTAATGACTGAGTGTGTGCCTGTACAGTGAGGTGCTGGAGGGACTACTCAGCATGTTTGCTCTTTTCCTTTTGTCATTCATGTTACTGCCCTGTTCATATTAGAGTATTTTGTAACTTCAGAGAATTCCTTTTTATTTTCCTTATGCAAATTGTTTTATTTGGCAGAGCATTCCTTCCCCAAGAAGAAATTCAGTAGGATATAATTAAAATGCTCTAGAACTATATGGTGAATCTCAGACTACTGTCAATTTGATTATATGCTGTTTGCAATAAAAGAGTAATGTGTGTGGGGTTTGGGATTTGAGCATTTAAGGCTTTTGTTTTGTTTTTTCCTGGTGAACTTTTGGATTTGAGACAGGGTCTTATGTATCATTGACTTGCTTGGAACTCTCAGAAATCTACCTGCTCCTGCCTCCTGAAGTGAGGAGGGCATTAAAGGTATATGCCACACCAAACTCTGGCCCTGCAAGCTCAGTTTAAATTAAAAGCTATTGAGAGCTGGGGTCATGGCTTAGTGGAGCACTGGCATGTGTATGGCTTGAGCTCATCTGTGGAGCCACGCAGAGTAAGAGAGCGATGAGTAGTGTAGTTCAAGAGCCCAGGGTTTACAAGGCACTAGTAAAATGTAAATAGCAGACACTCATGATTTTACAGCTTAATATTGCCTACTATTGGTAGTAGAAATTGTTCAAAGAAAATGGAATTTAGAATTTACAGTTCTGAGTTATCTGAAAAGATGTTAAAGGTTTTTTGTTAATATCTATTATTAAGCTTTTTTTTTTTTTTGAGTGTGCCATCTGCATGTACACCTTTGTGCCAGAAGAGGGCATCAGATCCCATTACAGATGGTTGTGAGCCACCCTGTGGTTGCTGGGAATTGAACGCAGGACCTCTGGAGGAGTAGTCAGAGCCATCTCTCCAGCCCCTAGCTTGGTCTTTTTGCCTAGCATCTGCTCCCTTCTACTGCTCTTAGATATGTGGAAGTTGATTTGCTTAATAGATGAGTTTTGCCTTCCATAACAATTTTTCTAAAGGGTTTATCTGTATTTTCAGAAGGCCATTTGTACACGTGGCACTACTTTGTACACTGAGGCCTTCACATTTTGCTGGGTTCATTATTAGGTTTTCATTTCCTGTTTAATTGTAAGTATTAAAGATCACAAAGTTTTACGGTGGAATTTTCTTCTGTATGAAGAAAATGTCCTGTATTTCAGGAAAGCAAGCTGGATGTGATTTAGGCATTTGAAATGTCACTAGTGTTAACTGGAGACTTTTTATGTGTGTGGCTTTGGTGTTTTTTGTTTTATTTTAAATTTTCTTTTTCTTTTTCTTTTTCTTTTTCTTTTTTTTTTTTTTGAGACAAGGTTCCTGATCGCTGGAATAACAGGCATGTGCCTGTTAACTATGCTTGACAAGAACTGAATTTGTGTTTTGTTTTCTTGAGATGAATTGAGTTTTATACTGTACATAATTTTAATTAAATCTAAGTACCTGTTTGTCTCTTGGCTCCATATTGATCAGCACATACATGCATGTGGAAGCAGTAGGTAATGGTTGGGCAGTGTGATGTAATTGTAGCTATATAAAATGTTTGTATTTTGCAATTAGGCCAAATTTGAATTTCATCACGGTGACTATGAGAAACAGTTTCTGCATGTACTGAGCCGCAAGGACAAGACAGGAATTGTTGTCAACAATCCTAATCAGTCAGTGTTTCTCTTCATTGACAGACAGCATTTGCAGGTAAGAATTTTTTTTTTTTTTTTTTTTTAGGACTAATTTGGGACTCTTGTGAAGCTAAGAAACCTGTCTTAGGTGCATCCAGAGAAGTTCCCAGGTGTTTCTTAGTTCCTAATCAGTGGCCTGGGAGCTAATTACAAATAGACTCTCAGTTCCTGCTTTACTTTCAGGTGATTATAGAGTATGTATTTTAAATAAATGATGGGGGGGGGTGCAAGTATGCAGATATCTATGTATGCCTTCATGTGGGTCTTGTTCCTCAGGCAGTGCCAGACCCTAGGGAATCCAGAAGCATGCATGCCTCTCAGATCCTCATGCATGCTCTAGCAAGCACTTTCTAGTTTCTCCCTAGCCTTGGCATAGATTTTTTTTTTTTTTTTTAAAGATTTATTTTATTTATTATATGTAAGTACACTGTAGCTGTCTTCAGACACTCCAGAAGAGGGAGCCAGATCTTGTTACGGATGGTTGTGAGCCACCATGTGGTTGCTGGGATTTGAACTTATCACCTTCGGAAGAGCAGTCGGGTGCTCTTACCCGCTGAGCCATCTCACCAGCCCCGGCATAGATATTTTAAGTGAAAATTTCTCCCTAGCCCTGGCATAGATGTTTTAAATGAGATTTAAAAAAAGAAAAAAGACTTTCTTACTTAAACAGCAATCCAGTTTGTTTTTTTTTGTTGTTGTTGTTTGTTTTTGGGGGGGTTTTTTTGTTTGTTTGTTTTGTTTTGGGGGGGAGTTGTTTTTTTGGGGGGCTCCGAGACAGGGTTTCTCTGTGTAGCCCTGGCTGTCCTGGAACTCACTCTGTAGAACAGGCTGGCCTCTGCCTCCCAACGCTGGGATTAAAGGCATGGGCCACCACTGCTCGGCTGCAATCCACATTTTTATCAAAACAGTTTCCACAGACTCCAGCAAAATTTCAGGCTGAGAAATGAGAGAATTGTCTAGGTCTGTTACTTATCCATAGCAAGACATACCAAGGTAAAGAACTCAGACACCTGAAGCTGTGTGCTCCAAAGCTATGGTACAGGTCTCACTAGCTTGGGTAGATAGTACATGAGTAGATCTTGGCTCCAGAGAATGTGTATCTGCTTGGTGTGAATTGCATAAGCCATATTCTACAGTTACTTTGACTTGGTTTTGTGACATTTTAAATCTTTTTCTGTTTTTGATACAGGGTCTCTCTACATAGACTAGGCTGTCTGTCCTTTAACTCAGAACTGCCTGCCTCTCCCTCCTGAGTGTTGTGGCTCTCCACACCAGCTTCCTTCCTCATTTTAATTGAAACTTGGTCTAGTGTGTTTAAGACCTGTGATGTAGTCAATAACGCCAAAAGCATATTGTGAGCCCCCTTCAATCTCTGACTCTACTGTATAGAAAAGACTAAATTGATAAGTTAGTGTATTTCTCAAAACTCTTAAAAGGTTTAGGACTCTGATTTCTGCATCTGGGTTTCAGTGACCATCAAGAATAGAGTGGAGGGCTGGCGAGATGACTCAGTGGTTAAGAGTGCTGACTGCTCTTCCGAAAGTCCTCAGTTCAAATCCCAGCAACCACATGGTGGCTCATAACCATCTGTAACGAAACTTGATGCCCTCTTCTGGAGTGTCTGAAGACAGCTACAATGTACTTACATATAATAAATAAATCTTAAAAAAAAAAAAAAAGAATAGAGTGGAAAGATAGCAGCTTTAAGTAAACTTGGAAATAAATCAAGTTAAAAATTGGTTGTTCGGCTGGAGAGATGGCCTCTGGTTTACTGCTCTTCCAAAGGTTCTGAGTTAAATTCCCATTAACCACATGGTGGCTCATAACCATCTGTAATGTGATCTGACGCCCTCTTCTGGAGTGTCTTCAGACAGGTACAATGTACTCACATATAAAAAATAAATAAATCTTAAAAAGTTATAAAGTTGGTTGTTTGAAGTCTGGCAGTGGTGGTGTATGCCTTTAATCCCAGCAGGCAGATCTCTATGAGTTTAAGGCCAGCCTGATATACAGAGTGGTTTCCAGGGTAGCCAGGGCTATATAGAAAACCCTGTCTCAAAAAACTGGGGGAAAATAAGATGGTTGTCCATATTAGAAGCCAGATCTGTACTCCCTGTCTAGGAGCAGACAAGAAGCCCAGATCTTTATTTCCCACTAGAGAGGACCTCTTCATTGGGGGAGCTTGTTTCTGGGCTGGAGGTTGGGGCACAGGACAGTTCTGTTGACTTCCCAGGTGTAGTGTTTTAATCTTAAATATGCACAAATTTATGCATAAATTCTCTGCATTTCAAACTACCCTTTCTCATATCTTGTATGCGTAGCAAACTACATATCTCTTGCCTTGTTATTACAGTCTTACAGCAGTAAGTCTTAAATTACTGACAGTTTAAAACTATTAAAATTATTAAAAATGTGTTTCTTTCTAGACTCCAAAAAACAAAGCCACCATCTTCAAGTTATGCAGCATCTGCCTCTACCTGCCACAAGAACAGCTCACCCACTGGGCAGTTGGCACCATAGAGGATCACCTCCGTCCTTACATGCCAGAGTAAATAAGAGCATTGACCAGCAAAATGGAGAAGACCAGAGAATGCAGCAGCTATTTTCTTTTCTTGTTTTCTTACCACTTTTCTTTCAGAGTTTAAAGAAAATGGACTCATGCACAGAACACTATGCATTTTGAAACTTGTTCATCCTGGATTTATTTTAATCATTTGTATCACAGAACTTTAAAAAAAAAATTAGATGTCTTCTGCACGGACTGTGTGAAAGAAGGTGCATTGCAGGTTGCTGCACTGCATCGGCATCTTACTAAAATGTGAAGGAAGGACTATTGTACACTGAATGCTTACTGTATCTGAAAGCACAGGTGATGCTCAGTGTTGTGGTCTTCATGTTTGTGCTGGTGTTTGCCTCTGACATCTGTCATCAGTATTGAGGGTGAGAGTGAATGTAACAGGTATAAATAACACTTAAAAACTTAATAGCTTTGCTATAATCACCGTTGTTCCAGAGCACTGTCAGATTCATTGTAGTGACCAGATGGTTGTTACAAAAGAAATTACAACCATGGGAAAGAAATCTTAATGAAAAAAAGCATCTCATTGAGGCATTCCTGCCTCATGTGCACTGGGCCATGTTTGTTTTCTTGGTACTCATTAGTACACGTATTTTTTCCCAGATCTCTTTCCCCGAGTTGCTGTTATAGAGTACTCTGCTGTGTGCAGATGTGTTTATACACATTTAAGCAGATCTGGAGTCTGGTGTGGCTAACGCAGCTACAAAACCGAGAAACATTCATAGCTGCAAAAACCATCATAAGTAGAGGACTTTTGGTTTTTGTTTTGTTTTTTGGTGTTAGAAATTTTAATTACAAATAAAAAATCCAGTGAGTTTTGCAGAAATACTGGTTTCTACACCATCCTAAAGAAGTTGAGTGTTTGGGATTGAAAACGAAAGTGGGGAATCTTACATTGTAAAAATAACTACAGAGTGAAGAGTTCTGAAAGCAGAACTCGTTTGTGCAATGAACATAAGGAAAGACTACTGTATAGCTTTTACTTATTTTTTGTTTTTGTTTTTTTTTTTCTTTTAAATGAAGAAAAGCTTTGCTTAAGGGTTGCATACTTTTATTGGAGTAAATCGGAATGATCCTACTCTTTTGGAGTAAAACTAGTGCTTACTGGTTTCCATTTGTATTTAGCTTCTGGTTGGAATTTGAAAAAAAAAAGGGAAAGAAACCTAAATAAAATAGGTGAAAGCTTCCTGGCTATTCAGATGGATATTTAAAAATAGTGATAAGTTGTTTTGGTTTTGTTTGTTTTTTTCCCCCCATGTCTCTGGTTACTTAAGGTTGTTTATCAGAAGAATTTGATAGGACATTTTGAAGTGTAACTATCATTCTGTCAAAGTTTGTGGTGGAAGTAGATATACAGTTGGAGAGATTTGACCAAGATCATATAAATAGAGGATTTAAGTCATCAGTCTGGATCCAGAGGCCAGTGGATTTTTAAAAACCATTTTACTGTGTTCAACATATTAGGCAGTTTAGCACCCATTTTATCTCAATAATTCAGGAACCTTGTCAAGAACAGTATAGATGTTCTGGTATACACATGAAGATTTTGCCACATATTTTTTTCTATATATATTTTACATATATAATTAGCCATTTGGTATTGCACACATGATTTATTTTTGTCTTTTGGTACTTAGGTTTATGTTCCAGTACAGGATTTTGTGGTGGATGGGGTGTTTAAGATACCTTACAGTACCATTACCAAACTTAAAAAATAACACTATACCATCCATGTTCTAGTTCTGCTAATTAGCTCAAATTTTGGAGTTTGTCCATGCTTAGATTGACTTTTGTACCTTCAGGCCACTATCCAGAAGCAGATGCCATCTCCTTAAAACTAACTGGTTTTTGCACTATGAACTCACTGTTAGTGACTGGTGGCAAACAGTATGAAAATGCTGCCCCTCTTTTCTCCCTTGAGTTAGAATGAATCTTAGTACCAAGCCAAGACAACCACTTGAACATTTTTTTAGCATTTGTGTGTATGGCTGTTGAGTCCCATGTATATCTGTATCACATGCATACAATGCCTGTGGAGGCCAGAAGAGGTGATCCTTGGGGCTGGTTACCTGTTGAGCTAGCTGTAGGGTGCTGATGCTCTTGTTACATTATCTCTAGCCCCAGCCAGTCTTGGTTGCAAAGCAGATTTTCCAAATTACGCCTCAAATGTTTCTCAGCATTTTGAGCCATGTCACATGATGAGGCCAATACTTTCAGAAGCACTGTATCCAGTACTGGAAGCAGCAAGGAGTATACAGGTCCTTTTGTTGGAAGGGAGTAGAGAGCAAGATCTAGATCTCCTGTTTGTCCACAACTGAGGAGTCTATAGATCTAGCTAAGACAACTTTTTACTTAGCATGTTTCAATCTAATGAAAGCTGCTTTCTTTCCACTCTAGTTTTAGATGTTCACTGCAAAGAAAGCAAGAGTCCCAACTCTTCAGATTTTTGAGAAGTGTGCTAATATGTTAACTTTGGGGGGGGGGGGTTCGAGACAGGGTTTCTCTGTATAGCCCTGGCTGTCCTGGAACTCTTGTAGACCAGGCTGGCCTCAGACCCAGAAATCCACCTGCCTCTGCCGCCCAAATGCTGGGATTAAAGCTGCACCACCACTGCTCGGCTTCTAACCTTTCAATACAGTAGGCTGTGAGCTTCAAAGGGGCTTACGATATGTTCCTTCTATACAAAAGATGTCAGGTCCAGACATACTAAATCAGCAGAGAATGGTATTTCTAGGGTCAGGGTTTTTTTTTGTTTGTTTGTTTTGTTTTTTTGGTTTTTCAAGACAGGGTTTCTCTGTGTCTCAAAAGAAGTGGAAAATATAGCCGGGCGTGGTGGCGCATGCCTTTAATCCCAGCACTTGGGAGGCAGAGGCAGGCGGATTTCTGAGTTCGAGGCCAGCCTGGTCTACAAAGTGAGTTCCAGGACAGCCAGGGCTAAACAGAGAAACCCTGTCTCGAAAAACCAAAAAAAAAAAAAAAAGCCGGGCGTGGTGGCGCACGCCTTTAATCCCAGCACTAGGGAGGCAGAGGCAGGCGGATTTCTGAGTTCGAGGCCAGCCTGGTCTACAGAGTGAGTTCCAGGACAGCCAGGGCTATACAGAGAAACCCTGTCTCAAAAAAAAAAAAAAAAAGAAGTGGAAAATATGGCACTATTTTAGAGCTGAGAAAGACCTAAAATTTCACTAAGGATTGATTATTACTATGTTGGGATACCTTTGTCTCCTAAACTCTTGGGCCCCTAGGTAATGATTTTTGGAGGTGGAGTCTTAGGCCTTTCGCTATGTGAAGAAGGCAAGCTATCTGAAGTAAGAAGTGGCCCCTCCAAAAAGTATCCTGGAAACTTATGTCTTTTATACCTGCAAGGCATTTCTGAGGTTTATATCCTAGCCAGTCTGTTGTATTGACTGACATCTAGCAGTTTATCTTACTCCTTGAATACCACTTTGCCCCACCCCCTACCCCCCAGGGTTTCTCTGTGTAGCCCTGGCTGTCCTGGAACTCACTCTGTAGACCAGGCTGGCCTCGAACTCAGAAATCTGCCTGCCTCTGCCTCCTGAGTGCTGGGATTAAAGGCGTGCCCCACCACGCCCGGCTACCACTTTGATTTTACAGTAACCTTACAGTGGTTCTTCTAGCTTCTTTGCTTTACCCATTATATAAACACTGAACTCCTTACCACCTCAGGCAGTTGGGAAAGCTGCCCACAGGGTCATGAGATGGCCCTGCCTCTCACCAGCTGCAATACTGGAGAATGGACCCTTCACCTTGCCTGGACAGGGCAGCAAAGCTGACATTGGTGGGGGAGGGAATGAAGGACAGGGAACCACCCCTGGGGGCAAAAGTGAGGGAGAGCTGGTCCACCCACTCATCTGCTATGTTGTGACAGGTGTAGGGTTGGTGCCCTCCCTTCCCCTCCCCCTTGCCCCTAACCACCTGCAGCAGTCCAGAGTCCTGGTCCTAGGGTCATGAGAGTAGTGAGCTGGTCCTGCTCCTACTTGCTAGCTGTAGTGCTGGCCTTGCACCTTGTCTGGGCAGCACAGTAGAGCTGGCCCTGGTGTGGGGGTGGGGTGGGAAGGTAAGCTTCCCCTGACAGAGCACTGGAGAGCTGGCCCCCACCACTCACCAGTAGTGAGGTGGGGTGGCCTGAGATGATGAGAGCAGGAGACCTAGCCCTGTCTATCACTGGCTGTAGCATTGGGATAACAGGCCCTGCACCTCACCTGGGCAACATAATGGTAGCTGGTCCTGATGACAGAGGCTGTGGTAGGCCCAGCCCCTCAGTCTGCAGCGTTTGGGCTAGTGGGCCCCACCTCTTTTCTGGGCAGCACAGTGGAGCTGATTCTGGAGGCATGAGTGAAGGTGAACAGGCCCCTATTACATGAGAGTGAGAGAGCCGACTCTGCCTCCTGTAGATGGCACCATTTGGGTGGTCTAGCCAGAGCAGTACTATAGAGCTTGCCCTGGTGGGTGGGGAGGGGAGAGCCGACCAGCTCAGCTACCATCTAGGCCTAGATCCAGGACTCTGAATTGACCCACCACAAAATCTGTATCTTCAAATGGTTGGGAGGTGTGAAAAGGCCAGTCTTGTTGATCCAAAGCTGACATGGCAACAACAGGGTATGTGTGGGGAGTCCAGATGAGGATCTAATATTGATGATGTCACAGAAGCCAGAGATCTCAAACCAGATCAATGACTCATTGCAATGAATATTTGCAGGTGATGTGTGGACAGAGGAATGTATAGTGGGACACTGACATATGACAGCTTCCACAAGATGTTTTCTATGCTTTGTTGGTTTGTGTATATGTGTGTTTTATTTTGGGTGGGAGACTGTAAGGGTGAAGAGGGGAGGGGGAGATAAACAGGACTGGGGTGCATGGTGTGGAACTTGAATAAATAAAAAAAATAAAAATGAAAACCAACAACAACAACAACAAAAACCCAAACCTACACAACCCAAAGCAAACTAGCCAGGCACAAAGGTGGTTCCTCCTTATAATCCCAACACTCAGGAGGCTGAGGCAGAAGATGAGCTCAAGGCCATCCTGGTGCTATAAAACCAGACTCAAATACCCAAACTCAAAACTTTGAGCCAAGAACTACTTCATCCAATCATCAGGCACTTCACCTAAACAAGATGCTTCAAAAGAAAAAGATACACCCACCTACGTGTTGTGCATGCTTTTAGTCCCAGCACTCAGAGACAGAGTAAGGCAGCTTTCTTGAGTTCCAGGCCAGCCTGGTCTACATAATTTCAGAACAGCCAGAGACTTCTGTTTCAGAAGAAATAAACTCCCCTCTATAACTTTCATATTAGTTTCATTTGAGTTTCTTAGGGTTTTTTTGTGTGTTTGGTTTTTTCCCCTCCAAAGAAAATACTTCCTTAGCTACTTCTGGTTCTGATAATTTATTTCAGAAAGTTGTTCACAAACCATACTTGGCATTGTTGGGCTTCTTCGGGTCTTCCCGCTGTTCTCAGTTCCCCAGGTGTTTTGTGTGTCTGCCTTGCGCTATTAATTTTCCTGTGGTCTTGTTGGTCAGATCCACTGAGGCAAATGCAAGTGTCTTTCCTTGCTTCAGAATATGTGCTGTGATCACTATTTCTTCTCCTATCTTAGCAGGTGACATGTACCTTGAGAGAAAACAGGTTTAAATAGAGTTAGTGGTAAGGAACTGTTGAAAGATTGTGACAGTCCTACCAGCTTTCCTGTGTAGCAACCTACGAATAATTTTGGTACCAGATTCAAATGGCTGGGCTGCATGGGGCTCTACCTGATCCATCCTTCATTTATCCATGGGTTTCTTTTCACATAAAAATGGGATTTCCATGCTTTTTAAAAAAAGTTTTCTAGCCGGGCGTGGTGGTGCACACCTTTGATCCCAGCACTCGGGAGGCAGAGGCAGGCGGATTTCTGAGTTCGAGGCCAGCCTGGTCTACAAAGTGAGTTCCAGGACAGGCAAGGCTATACAGAGAAACCCTGTCTCGAAAAAACCAAAAAAAAAAAAAAGTTTTCTATTTCATATATGAAACCACTGAGCTTCTAGCTTTCATTTAATCTGCTTAGCTTCCTAAGGGAAGTATATCAGCATACTTTATTCAACTCCAAAATGACAGAAGAACTACTGGACTGGAGAGATGTCCCAGAAGTTAAGAGGTCTGGCTGCTCTAGAAGACCCATGTTCAATTCCCAGCACCTACAATGGCAGCCAGCCCACAACCCTCTGTAACTCCAATTCCAGGGCATCTGATGATTCTTACAGTCTCTGGTTCTTGAATGTATGTGGTTGGTATACACACATGTACTCTGATACATACTCATAAAAGAAACTACAAGAAGGTGAAGTGAATATGAAGTTTTTAGCCATCAGAAACAAACAGCATATACAGTTGTCCTGTATGCATGAGGATGGTGTAGATACACCCATCTACACCAAACCCATAAATCTTCAGGTCAACATGCAAGTCAAGATTTCACAAGCAATTGTAGGGCTTTTTAATTATTACATTTGCATTTATTTTGTATGTATGCTCATGCACATCATGGTGATTGAGTAAAGGTCAGCAGGAAACTTGACAATGTCAGTTTTCTCCTTCCATTATGTGAGTTGTGGGGATTTTTTTCCTCCTACTATGTGACTTCCAGGGTTCAATCGCATGTCAGCAGGTTTGGCAGCAAGCGTACTTACCCACTCAATCAGCTCTCTAGCCCCACAAGTTGTTTCTGATGCTTGTCTACCAACCCATCTCTCCAGCCCCATCTTATTTTAGTTATGCATGTACTCTATGTGGATATGTGTATATGAGTCCAAGGAGGCCAGAGGTGTCAGGTCTCTCTGGACTGGACTTACCTGCAGTTTATTTGATGTGGGTATTGGGAACCAAATTCAGGTCCTCTACAAGAGCCACTAAGGTCTTAACCACTGAGCTATCTCTCCACTACTTCTGCCCATTTATAAGAGCCTTCATGTAAAACTATCACCAATTGGGCTTGTTTACCACACAAGGTAAAATAACGCCCACTGAATATGGCTCAGTGCAGTCTCTTTTCTGTCCATCTTGTCTTCCACGTTTTGTCCTGTGATTTGCTTACTGAACTCTGTTTATTCCCAGGTTTAAGAGAAACTGACAAGGTTCTAGGTTTTTGTTTTTGGAAACTGGGGCTTGCTTTGTAGCCTAGGCTAACCGTGGACTGAAGATTCTCTTGCTTCAACCTCCCAAGGGCTGGGATTACAGATATGAACCACCATGCCTAGCTTTAAATTTTCCATTTTGGAGAAGTGGCTTCTACAGACGTTTTCCAATAGTGACAGGCCGAGGTCTAGAGCACACACTACCATGTCATTTATACAGTAGTCATAGAAGAGAGTCAGGATCCGTTTCTGGCACCTGTGCTCACCTTGTTGCAAGATTTTGGTGATATACAGAAAATGGCCAACAAGTTTCCTCCAAATGTCATTCATACTTTTCTTGGGGGGTGAGGGAGGATAGGAGAGGGGAACAAGGAGTTTCATATAGCAGAGGCTGGCTTTGAACTCCTCTGATCCTCCTGTCTCTACCAAGTGTGGGGGTTATAGCACCACATCTTGCTAATACTTTTGTTTTCAGTGTTGTTGTTTTTTGTTTTGAAACCAATCGGCCTGAATGGACCTCAGAGGTCCACCTGCCTCTTCCTCCCAAGTGCAGGGACCAAAGGTCTGTCTGACCATACTTGGCTCAAGTTATACCTTTTGGTTTCGTTTCTGGAGACAGGATTTCTCTGTGTAGCTTTGGCTATCCTGCAACACACTTTGTAGACAAGGCTGTCCTTGAACCCAGAGATTGGCCTGTTTCTGCTGAAATCAAAGGAATGTGCTTACAAGTGATACTTTTAAGGACTATATTAAAATTATAAATCGTGAGTTTAAACAACTGTGGATTGAAGGTAGCTGACAAAAAGGGACGCCTGTCCCCAAAATGTACAGACTCTTGTCATTATCCCCTAAACAATACAGTATAAGTTATCTGAAATGAATATTAGGGTTTGTTTGTTTGTTTGTTTGTTTTGGTTTTTCGAGACAGGGTTTCTCTGTGTAGCCCTGGCTGTCCTGGAACTCACTCTGTAGACCAGGCTGGCCTCCAACTCAGAAATCTACCTGCCTCTGCCTCCTGAGTGCTGGGATTAAAGGTGTGCACCACCATGCCTGGCTTGTTTGTTTTTTAAGAAATCATCTGGGGTGGCCCCTGGATACATACGTTATGTTCATGTCCACACTGACTCCAGGTACCCCTCTTTCTGTGCACATGAGAGCCATGGTTGAGATGGTGTCCACTAGGGTTGCTGTCAAGCCTCCGTGGAGCGTACCCAGCTTATTAGTATGCTGCTCTTCCACCTTCATCTCACAGATTAGTTTTTCAGGAGCAGCCGAGACAAGTGTCACCTAAGTATTAAATGGGAAAAGAAAAGAAAACAACATTAATTCTGTGGTATTAGAATAGCTCAGATACAAACAGCAGGGCAAGAGTGATCTTGAAGCTGGAATCTTGGTACAGAGGCACACACCTGTGATTCTAGCATGGGTGCAAGAGAGGAGGACTTGCTGAGTCAAGGCTGGGGGGGTGGCTACAACAATGATCTCTTTAAAGTATGTATTTTAAGGGCTGGAGAGACCACTTAGTGATTAAGAGCACTGACTGCTCTTCCAAAGGTCCTGAGTTCAATTCCCAGAAACTACACATGGTGGCCCACAACCATCCGTAATGGGATCTGATGCCCTCTTCTGGTGTGTCTGAAGACAGCTACAATGTACTCATAAATAATTAAATATGTATTTTATTTTAAATTACACTTCTATGTGTGGGTCTGTAAGTATGTGCACATGGCATGTAGGTTCTGAGCCCAGAACAAGGTGTAAAATTGTCTGGAGATGGAGTTACAAACAATTGTAAGCTAACTACCTAACCTGGGTGCTAGAAACCAAAGTCAGATTTTCAGCAAGAGTGGTATGTGGTTTGAACCACAGAGCTGTCTCTCCAGCCCCTTTGTCTTTAAATAAAAGTATGTATATATGTGTGTGTATGTGCCTGCAAGTGTGTCCAGCTCTGACATATTGTCTTTTTTTTTTTTTTTTTTTTTTTTAATTTTTTGAGACAGGGTTTCTCTGTGTAGCCCTGGCTGTCCTGGAACTCGCTTTGTAGACCAGGCTGGCCTCGAACTCAGAAATCCGCCTGCCTCTGTGTCCCGAGTGCTGGGATTAAAGGTGTGCAACATATTGTCTTTAAAAAGTCATTTGTAGAAAAACAATCTGCCTAAAAAGGTGGGCAGAGAAATCCACCTAACTTGTTGGTTAATGGTAGAAATGAGCATTTGTGTAAATTGCTTTTATTTTTATTTACTTATTCTTTTGGATTAGAACAGCTTATTTTCTAGCTCAACCTCTGACAGAGTCCAACTTTCAGAGTAACGTGTGACAGGACTGTGTACCCTCAGATTCCCACCTGAGGAGAGCTGGTTCTGGGTTCTGGGCCTAGCACCCAGCTGGAGGCTGGATGCTAGGGACACCAATGGTTTTTAGAGAGAGAAAAAAAATGGTTTTTTGTTTTTTGTTACTCCTCACTTTGTAGAGTTCAGATCAGTGGGCTGAGAGGTGATTCAGCAGTTAAGAAACTTGACACTCGGACTGGAGAGATGGCTCAGTGGTTAAGAACACCGACTACTCTTCCGGAGGTCCCGAGTTCAAATCCCAGCAACCACATGGTGGCTCACAACCATCTGTAACAAGATCTGACTCCCTCTTCTGGAGTGTCTAAAGACAGCTACTTATATATATTAATAAAGACAGCTACTTATATATATTAAATAAATAAATCTTTTAAAAAAAAAAAGGAACTTGATATTCTTGCAGAGGCCCTAAGTTTCATTCCTAGCACTTACACAGCAGCTCACAACCACCTGCAACTCCAGTTCCAGAAAGATTCTTCTGGTCTCCACTGGCACCTCCATAAGAAAATATAACACATAAAATAAAAATAAATATTTACTGTTGCCGGGCATGGTGGCACACACGTTTAATCCCAGCACTCGGGAGGCAGAGGCAGTCGGATTTCTGAGTTCGTGGCCAGCCTGGTCTACAAAGTGAGTTCCAGGACAGCCAGGGCTACACAGAGAAACCCTGTCTCGAAAAACCAAAAAAAAAAAAAAAAAAAAAAAAAAATTTACTGTTTTTGTAATTGAATCTCTCTCTCTCTCTCTCTCTCTCTCTCTCTCTCTCTCTCTGTGTGTGTGTGTGTGTGTGTGTACATCATGAGTATGTTTGGTGCCCACTTAGTCAGAAAATCCCCTGCAACTGGGTTATGGATAGTTGTGAGCCACTACGTGGGGATGGGAACTGAACCCAGGTCCTTCGCAAGAGTGACAAGTGCTCTTAACAGCTAAGCCATCCCTCTAGCCCCTCCTAATGACTTCTTGAATATTTATTTAATTTGTGTTGAGACAGAGCCTTGTAGTCCTAGTTAGCTTTAAATGTACTGTCCTTTTGCCTCGGCCTCCCGAATGATAGCATCACAGGCCTGCATCACCAGGCCTGGCTCTTTGGACCTTTTCTATTAACCGACCCCCATAATCTGTCATCTTCTAATCACCTATAAAGAGATTTAAATTGGGTGTTTTCCAGTTTTTATATAAGCAGGGTAATTTTCTGCATGAATCATTTAATAGTTCAAAACAGCTTAAAGTGGCTGGGGACATCATTTCATCATTCATCTAGCTACGAGTATTAGTAAGCTTAAATCAGAATCCCATTTAAACAGAAAATAGAAGTGAAATCATAGAATTCAGCCAAGTCAGATTACTGCTTGAAGGTCCTATCCAATTTCTAACGTACAATGGAGAGCATCACACAGAAGACACAAGCGTCAGCAGGGCGTGGTGGTACACGCCTTTGATCCCAGCACTTGGGAGGCAGAGGCAGGCGGATTTCTGAGTTCGAGGCCAGCCTGGTCTACAAAGTGAGTTCCAGGACAGCCAAGGCTACAGAGGAACCCTGTCTCGAAAAACAAACAAACAAACAAACAAACAAACAAACGCAAGCGTTGAAAGCAGTGTTCCTTCTGAAGCTCTTTCAGAGGTCTGTCCATGGTGGTAGGCACGGTGTGTTTCCCTCCACCATCTCCTGCTCCCGGAACTGCAGGTACGTGCCCCCGGAACTGCAGGTACGTGCCCCACGGACAGGCTTTGTTCCCTTCCCCTTCCTTTCCCCATATCACACATGTGCTTGCAAACAGGTCACACACGGTGAACATTCCTCTATCAAAATCTTTCACTATCGAGAACAGCTGTTTTTTGTTTTTCCCAGACAAGATTTGTAATGACCTCTAACTCCTTTCTGATCTTGCCTCTACCTTCTGAGTCCTGGGATGACAGCTGTGCCCACCATGCCCAGTTGCCCGGCATACACAGTACTGGGGACTAAACCCTGGGTTCTATGCACGCCAGGCATTGCACCAACTGAGCTACAATTCCTCAGCACCCCCATTTTCTCCTTTTAAGGACTTGCTGAGAGCTGTAAACTCTTCAATTGGTTTACTATGAATTTCCTTAGGGGTTCTTTTTCTGCAGTTTTCTTCTCTTCAACTATGTATTCACTGGACTGCAGAAAATTTTCACCTCTAATATCAAACTCATGGGGCCTCTGTAGCACATGTGGCTTGACAAAAATGTCGACTCTATGATGTATAATTATCAAATGCTATGTAGATAACTTCCATTTTGCTGATCTCAGTAGTTCATTTCAGGGTCACCTCATGTGTGATAGAAGTGGGACATTGCTCGAGGCCTGTCACATTCATGTGTACCTCCTGTCTTAGGGTTTTCCTGCTGTGGACAGACACCATGACCAAGGCAAGTCTTAGAAAGGACAACATTTAATTGGGGCTGGCTTACAGGCTCAGAGGTTCAGTCCATTATCAAGGTGATAGCATGGCAGCATCTAGGCAGGGATGGTGCAGGCAGAGCTACACCTTCATCTGAAGGCTGCTAGTGGAAGACTGACTTCCAGGCAACTAGGATGAAGGTCTCAAGCCCACACTCACAGTGACACACCTATTCCAACAAGACCACACCTCCTAATAGTGCCACTCCCTGGGTCAAGCATATACAAACACCTCCTATTGTCAATATTTTAATTTTTGAGAAAGGGTCTCCTACAGTCCAGGCTGATGCTATCTCTGAGAAACCCCTCCACATATACCCCAGCCTCCACCCTGTGTTGGGATTATAGGCGCACTCTATTATTCCTGATTCCCATCATTGGCTTAAAAATCAGAGGCTATGTAGCTTCTAAATGTACTTTATACTACAAAGACCATGAAAAGGAAAAAAAAGGAAAAAAAAAAGCTGAAATGAAATAAGCCACCTCAAACAACGCTGTGTTTTATGCAACAGGTAAATAAACAGGAAAATGTCAGAGTTGCCAGTTTGTATTACAATAAAGGGTCCAGCCACAGAATGTTCTTACAAACCAATACTACATAGCAGGGAGGTCCGGAATGTAGGCCAGGGCCTTACTATGTGTGCTGGCCAAGTATTCTATCAGTGAGCTACACCCAACATGAGTCTTTAAGTCAAGGATTGGCAGGGCAGAAGGAATGAGTTTCCTTTTTGTTTGGAGATTAAGTCTCATGTTGTCAGTGCTGGGATGACCTTCAGCTCCTGATCTTGTCTACCTTCCAGATGTGACACCAGCCCCAGCCACATGAGGGACATTTAATGCCTGCTTTTGCAGAGCTCAGTCTGAAGTCAGGCATATAAAGTAACAGTGGAAAGTGACTGTTGACAGCATGAATGGAAGTCTGCCTCTCTGCCTGCTCCCGTTTCTTTTAGAGGAGGTCTCACTGTGCAGCTCGGGCTGCCTTCAAAGTCAAGATCATCTTCTTCAGCCTCCTGATTGTTGAGATTGTAGGTGTGCGCCACCACGACTAGTCTGATACAGGTTTCTTGAAGTAGATACTTTTAAAATAAAGGAAGCCTTTATTTCCTTGTTTTAATGTACGTACCTCACTGTACCTCACTATCAAAGCCATGTTCTTATGAGGGATTAGAAAGGCTTACAGGAAAATGATACCTGAAATTCTTATAAAGGCCAGTTAGTGAAGACAGGAAAAAGCCAGCCAGGTCCAGAAACATGAGAGCCATGTGGACACCAAAAGTTCCTGGAGGTTTGTTCTTTAAAAGCTACATTTACTCATTTGCTTGTACGGCGTGTGCCTGAGTGCCTGTGGAGACAGAGGACAACTGCAGGTTGCCTTTATCTTTCTAAATCACACCAGCTTTTTAAACATTAGTTTAGCAGGGCATGGTGGCGCACGCCTTTAATCCCAGCACTCGGGAGGCAGAGGCAGGCGGATTTCTGAGTTTGAGGCCAGCCTGGTCTACAAAGTGAGCTCCAGGACAGCCAGGGCTATACAGAGAAACCCTGTCTCGGAAAAAAAAAACCAAAAAACAAACAAACAAACATTAGTTTAGTTCTTGGAAGTTCCCTTTCCTCTTTAATTCCAACACTTGGGAAACAGAGGCAGGCAGACAGGATCCCTGTGAGTTCCAGGCTAGCCTGGTCTACCCAGTGAGTTCCATGAAAGCCAGGGCGACATAGACAAAGTGTCTTGAGAAACCAACAAACAAGTTCTCCTTGAGTCTGGAACGTTGCTTTGGCTAAGATGACAAAAGCAAAGCAAGTGACAGATTTTCCTCTAGAGAGCTTAGCTCACTTTAATTCAGTGTCTCGTAGTGCGTTTGCCTGTTTTATGTTTATTTAGAGACAGGTTTTCACTATATAGCCCAGGCTGGGCTGGCTGGGCTTATAGCAAACCCCCTGCCTTGGCTTGAAGCCAAGTCTGTTCCATTCCCATGATGCCAGGAGTTGAATGACTTCAGGAAGTTGGCATGAACTAAGCCACCTCTGACACACTGGACTCCTCAGTTTATTGAAAACATCATTTCAGCTTGGCTGTGTTGTGGATACCACCATTAATCTCAGGAGGCGGAGGCAGGTGGAATTGTGAGTTCACGGCCAGCCTGGGCTACACAGTAAGACCCATGTCTCAAAAGAAAAAAAAACTTTCCTATGTTTGCACATGCACACACAATCTTCTGTTTCTTTCTATGTGGCCTTCAGTGTGTCGTCTCTTACCAGCCAGCACCTTATATACTCATATGGGTTAAATATAAAAGACTCACGCTGTTATACCATTTCTGATCCCTCCCTATCTAACCTCAAATGCTATTACAAATAGCCTTGTTTAAGTGACAAGCACAGCCCTCTTTCTTCCTTTACTTTCCCAGTGATCTGCCTACTCACATCCATGCTTGACTCACTGACTTCAAACATGCTAGGCACGGCAGTTCATGGCATTTGGAGGTGGAAGCAGGCTGATCAAGAATTCAAGGTCATCCTCAGCTAAGGAGCAAGTTAAGTTCAAAGCCAGGATTCCTGAGACCCTATCTCAAAAACTTCAAGTACAGGGCTGGACAGATGGCTCAGTTGTTAAGAATGTGTATTGTAGCCCGGCGTGGTGGTGCACGCCTTTGATCTCAGCACTCGGGAGGCAGAGGCAGGCGTATCTCTGAGTTCGAGGCCAGCCTGGTCTATAGAGTGAGTTCCAGGACAGCCAGGGCTATACAGAGAAACCCTGCCTCAAAAAAACCACAAAACAAAACAAACACCTTGCAGGAATGGAGGGAAGACAGTTTCCTGCTAGCTGGCCTGCCTCTGCAAGTAGGGCGCTTCAGAGATGCAGCAATACAGAGTTCCCACTCGAGGAGGGGTGGACTTTTCAGTGATGCAGCTGCCTCTGAGTGATCTGTTCTCTAAAACACTCGCTAGTTCACTATGTTAGCAGGCCTATTGTTGCTACCCTTCCTGGGGTGAACAGATGTTCCTTCATTTCTCCCCAGGGGAAGTTATATGGCAGGAAAACATGTATCATGTAGATATAATATCATATATATATATATATATATATATATATATATATATATATATATAGAGAGAGAGAGAGAGAGAGAGAGAGAGACAAGGTCTCTTATATAATTCAGGTTGGCCTTGAACTAGGTATGAAGTTGAGAATGATTCTGAACTTCTGATCTTTCTGTCTCCACTTCCCTGAATTTTGCTGGTGTTACAGGTGTGAGCTATCACATCTGCTTTTCTGTGATGCTAGAGATGTAACCCAGGGGTTTGTGCATTGCCAGGCGAGCGTTCTGCCAGCCGAACCACTTGCGGACAAAGAATCTGAAAGGCAAGAGTTAGGTGTTTTGCTTTGTCTTATGAAATTGAGACTCAACCAAGTCCTTGCAGAACTAGCAAGTAGAGCAATCTTTTCTGAATCTTTGGTGACAGAACACAGCACATGAGTAATACCAGCACTCGGAGACAGAGGCATAGAAGGTCAATACAAGTTCCAGGCCAGCCAGGATCCTGTCTCAAAAGAACAAAACAAAGGAAACCTCAAAACCCACACATACACATGTACAAAAATATATACTTTAGTCTTAGCTTCTCATCCCACATAAAACAACCTCTTATCTGTTGTAAGTCAAGTTATCAATCGCACAATAACTATTATTATATTATCAACCTGTGTAGCTTAATAGCCACTAGCTGCTACCCATAAATACCGAACTTGTGCAGTGTGGATAGTCATAATATAAATGTCAGATTTATGATAATTTTCAATAATTGTTTTTAAAAAATCAGCTTTTTTTTGGAGGGATTTATGTAACTAGCTTATAAACTGGCCTGCATCAGCCTCCCTTATGCTGGAATTACAGGCAGGTATCACCAAGCTGGATGTAGGCATGAGAATTTTAACTAGTTACTCAAAGGCAATCAAACCAATGTCAAAATGATCTCACACAAAACAGTCAGACACAGTGGCACATACCATTCATCCCATACTCAAGTGGCAGAGGCTGATGAATCTCTGTGAGATCCAGGCCGACCTGGTCTACATACCAAGTTCTGGAACAGTTAGGGTTACATAGAGACCCCGTTTAAATAGAAAGAAAAACAACAAACAAATAAATATGTTATAAAATATAAAATATCTAATACCCACAAGGATGAGGAAAGCTTAGGGAGAAGTGGCTATGGAACCCTATCAATAACGGGCTCCCACCTGCGACCCAATCAATCAATGACGAACTCCCACCTGTAAGCTTGGACTAACTACATCCCAGTCCTCACAAAGATGTTTTTGGTGATTTTTAAAGAATTAAAATTTCCGGGCTGGTGAAATGGTTCAGCGGGTAAGAGCACCTGACTGCTCTTCCGAAGGTGATGAGTTCAAATACCAGCAACCACATGGTGGCTTACAACCACCTGAAATGAGATTTGACGCCCTCCTCTGGTGCATCTGAAGTCAGCTATAGTGTACTTATGTATAATAATAAATGAATTCTTGGACCGGAGCAAACAGGAGCGAGCGGGGCTGAACAGGGACAGCCGGAGAGAGTGGGGCCGACCAGAGTGAGCAGGGCAGACCAGAGTGAGTAGGGTTGACCGGAACAAGGAAAAAAAAAAAAAGAATTAAAATTTCCTCTTAAATCAATAAAATTCTTTTTAGGTAATATTATCTTTCCAAAAGTCACTGTCAAATGATATCCTTAGTTTTAAAATATTTCCTATTGGAAAACATTAAATATATTTACCTAAGGGTTATTTACTATTTTTTGACACTTTATGAACATAGTTAAAAAAATCTAAGAGGAGGAGTGTTCAGGAAAAAGATTTCAAATGCCTGTAGTTGACCAAAATTTACATTTCATGCCCAAATTCTTTTAAAATTTCCAAGTATTTTTTCTTTTCTTTTTTTTTTTTTCTTTTTTGAGACAGGGTTTCTCTGTATAGCCTTGGCTGTCCTGGAACTCACTCTGTAGACCATGCTGGCCTCGAACTCAGAAATCTGCCTGCCTCTGCTGGGATTAAAGGCGTGCACGACCACGCACGGCTCCAAGTATTTTTTCTTAATCAGAAAAATAGAGGGCTGGTGAGATGGCTCAGTGGTTAAGAGCACCGACTGCTCTTCTGAAGGTCCCGAGTTCAAATCCCAGCAGCCACATGGTGGCTCACAACCATCCATAACAAAATCTGATGCCCTCTTCTGGAGTGTCTGAAGACAGATACAGTGTACTTACATATAACAAATTAATAAATCTTAAAAAAAATAGACATGCATTAAAACATTTATAAAAAAGTTTCTAAGTTCTCAGGTTAAGTGTCTTTCTACTCTGGCAATACCACACACTCGACTTCTGCTACTGATGCATATTAAGGGCTGCTTCCTATAGAACACAATGTCTTTCTATAAAGTCTGGAAAGTGGTAGTCTATGTTAGTTCATGTGGAATGGCAGGGTGCGGGCACTGGTCCTGGTTAACTCTGTAACATCCCAGGCCAGCCTGGACTACAAGAGTTCTCAGTCAATAAACGTTACATAAAGTTACATAGACCTAGTCACAAAGACCTAAGTCTCAAAAGCAAGAAACACAACACAGGTACAGGTTGTTCTCTCATTCTCTTCTGTACCTCAAACATTCTTGGCTCTTAGACTTCAAAAGAAACAATTCCTATAAACTAGTCCTGCAGACTCCAGCGTCCCTTAAATGGTACGCTGACTTGTTTTCTCCGCACACTCCAACAGTTTGCTGGTTAAAAAAACCAAACCAAACCAAAACAAAACAGAAAACCCCAATCAGGCTTATTTACGTCCCGATGAGAATCCCCGCACTTCCCCTGCGTTTGAGAGGCCACTAAGGTGTTTTACTAGGTTCATCCTCTTCACCAGAGACTTCGCCTACAATATACCTTTTCCAAAACTCTATCAAAACCGGGAACTTTGGACATAACCTTCATTACTTCCCGTAGGTTCTGGGTCATGCTGCTCATCGTGGACGCAAAGCAAGAGTCTGGACTCTGCGAGAATGAACTCTGGAAGAGACGTTTGTGAGAGGACAAGGGAAGGTCAAGTCTGCAAACTCGGCCGGTGTGGCGTAGTGCTCGGGAGAAAGGATCGCGTGCCCCTGTCGCCCTGGTCCTTGATGATCAAGGGTTACCTTCACTCGCTAGCGCCCCAGCGCGCACGCGCAGACTCCTGACCTCCTCCCTCCCTCCCATCCTATCCCGCATCTGCGCCCTGTTGGCCGCGGCCGGGAACCAAAGAGGGCGGGCGGTCTTCTCGCCGGAAGGTTGACGCGGACGCGCTCGCACGCTGCGCACCTGCGCAGGTTCCGGCGTTCGCGACCAGTCGCGCGGGAAGCGGCGTGTAGAGAGCGGGTGTTTTGAGGGGGACCCTGCGGCGATGGCGTCTGGCAGCAGTTCGGATGCAGCGGAGCCCGCAGGGTCGGCGGCGGCGCCCGCAGCAGCAGAGACGGAGGAGGACCGGGTGAAGAGGCGGCGGCTTCAGTGCCTGGGCTTTGCGTTGGTCGGGGGATGCGACCCCGCGACGGCCCCCGGCGTCCTGTCGGAGAACGACTGGCAGACGCAGGTCAGTTCGCGTCTCTCGCTTCCGCCGCTCTCCCCGGGGAGGCGGAGCGCGCCCTGCAGCCTTGTGCCTTTGCTTTTCAGAAAGTCCTGAGCGCCCTCTTCGAGCTGCCAGAGAACGACCAAGGGTGGCCGCGCCTGCCTCCCACGACCTTCAAGTCCGAGGCCTAGTAAGCGGCGGGTGTCGTGGGCTGCTCGCCGAGGGCGGGGAGGGACCGCCTGCTGGGTTTGGGCATCCGAGCACCAGGACCTGGAAAAGGGCAGCCGGCGCCCCAGGGCTGGGAATCTCCGGGAATACCTCTAAGGATGCACGGTCACATCCCTGCGGGACTTGTCGTTGTTGTTTTGGGACGAGTCTCACTGTGTTAGCGCTTGGCTGTCCTGGAACTCGCTATGTGAGCCAGGCTGGTCTCGAACTCGGATCAGCTTGCTTCTGCCCCCTCAGTGCTGGCACATTGAAGGCACATACTAGGACTGGCTTCCAAAGTGATTTGTTTTATTTTATTTTATTTTTTTTGGAGGAGAAAAAAAACTGAAATGTATTTTATGTATTTTGAGGCAGTCTCACTCTATCCCTGACTGGCCTGAGCTTGGTGTGTAGACCAGGTTGGCCTAAAGCACAGATCTGCCTGCCTCAGAATCGAAAGGACTGGATTTAGAATGTCCACTACCACACTGGGGCGAAATTTTTGTTTAGTGTTACTGTTATATGTTTTTTTTTCGAGACAGAGGCTTGCAGTAATCCTGCCCTCCAGCTCTGTTCCAGCCTCCCTTTTGCTAGCATTGCATCTGATTCCAGCACTCCCCACCCGAAATGTAACTTATTATTTGAGCCATGTGTCCAGGCTGACTTGGAACTCCTGTGTGGTCAAGGCTTGACTTTTGCCTTCCACTGGCTCAGTACTGGGATTAAAGGTTTGTGAAACCCTGGCTACTGAAATACACTTACTGACCTGAAATATTGGTGACATGTAAATTGGAGATTAGAAAAAAAAAATGGAGGTAGAGATTTTCTCCTGAAGAATGGTAACCTGTAAGTCTCCTTGTTTCTGCATTGTTTATCTGTTCTCCTCTTGCTAAAGAACAATAGTTTTTTTCCCTCTGAGACAGGATCTCACAAGTTTGTCTAGTTTGGCACAAGTTTGTGTGTAGTCCAGGCCTGCATTGAGCTCCTAGCAATCCTGCCTCAGCCTCTGGGAACTAGACCACCATACCAGCCAGGTTCAATATTTATTTTTAGTGTATGCTATTCCTATTGTTTCAATGCCCTGCGTTCGATTTTCATTGTTGTTGTTCTACAGTTTGCAGAATAAAACTAAGGTGTCGTACTGGGCCTTTTACAAATTGGCCACTGTTCTTTCCAGAGTCCCTTACACAGGAGTTGTCTATGTCAGTCAGAAGAGACGGGCAATCATCATAAAACAGTTGTGCTGAAAATTACTTGGGAAGTTGTTTAGAAAATGTTGAGTCCCCACACTCCAGAGGTTATAAATAAATAAAGAATGGAGTCCACCTATCCAGTACCTCCTCCCTACCTTCCCCAGTTACTTGTGTGTAGGTTAGAGAACAACTCTGGTTGGAGGCAGGGTTTCTTTTTTTGTTTTTTTGTTTTTTTTGTTTACAGAGTTTCTCAGTATAGCCCTGGCTGTCCTGGAACTCACTCTGTAGACCAGGCTGGCCTCGAACTCAAAAATCTGCCTGCCTCTGCCTCCCTAGTGCTGGGATTAAAGGCATGTGTCACCACGCCTGGCTAAACTGCTAGATTTCTAAGGCTTGAGGAATTAGAAAAATCTTTTGAGAACTATTTTTTTCTTTCTTTTTTTTTTTTTTTTGTTTTGTTTTTTTTGAGACAGGGTTTCTCTTGTATAGCCCTGGCTGTTCTGGAACTCACTCTGTAGACCAGGCTGGGCTCGAACTCAGAAATCCGCCTGCCTCTACCTCCCAAGTGCTGGGATTAAAGGCGTGTGCCACCACGCCTGGTGAGAACTATTAAAGACATGTTTCAGATAAGTATGGGCAGTAAAACCAGGATAAAAGTTGAGTCATAGGCCAGGCGTGGTGGCGCACGCCTTTAATCCCAGCACTTAGGAGGCAGAGGCAGGCGGATTTCTGAGTTTGAGGCCAGCCTGGTCTACAGAGTGAGTTCCAGGACAGCCAGGGCTATACAAGAGAAACCCTGTCTTGAAAAACCAAAAAAAAAGTTGAGTCAAACAAGATGCTTCCATAGTTAAAACCCACAAAATAGTAAGTAGAATGGGAAAAATCAGTACTTTTCAGTGGGGATATTTGGTTAACACCTTAACTGTGCATTGGTAATGCTGTCATTCCTGCCCCAAAGTTCATAACTACACTTGTAAGAAAACACCAAGATTAACTGAAGGATTGTATAAAACAAGTAGCCTGTTCTCTTCAAAAATGCCTTATGAGAAAGGAGAGAGAGTGTGTGTGTGTGTGTGTGAGTGAGTAATGGAGCTCACGGTTCAGATTGTATGGTATGTATGTAAGCAAGCCTTTGGAGAAGGATAGAAGTAAGTGGTTTGGAAATAGACTAAGGTAAATAATTGTTAATTAAATAAGAAAATATTAGTATTTGGAAATTTTGGGTACATAGTTGGTTAGGGGTTCTATTTTTACTGCTTTACTGTTTTGAAAGTCAGTAATTGTAAGACTCAAAAGTTAACAAAATGCCTGAAGCTGAATACGTCAAAGAAAGCCATGATTTGTGGTCCTGCAGTAGTTGTATGGTTATTATGCAGGAGGATCGCATTGTAAAACAAGAAGCCACTCTAGGAGAAAAGCGTTCCCTCACATGCCAGCGTGTGGAGACAGGACAGTGTGCAGCTCTCTTCCCTCACATGCCAGTGTGTGGAGACAGGACAGTGTGCAGCTCTCTTCTCACCATTTGGGTTCTGGAGGTAGAACTCAGGCCATCAGGCTTGGTAGCAAGCAGCTTGATGCACCAGGCTCTCTTCAGCCCAACTTTTCCTTTTCTATAGAGTTTTAGGATTCTTCAAAGAAAAATATTTATAGGATAAGTATCCATTATCTGAAGTGTTGGGACGAAAAATTATTTTGAGTTTCATAGACAATTTAGAAGGTGAATTTTCTGATTAGGAGTGATTTGTTTATATCTTCAAATTGAGGACAAACTTGTACAAAAGAATTCAAACAGTCTCTACATTTGGAAGCCAGAGGTCAGATTTGGGTTCTCCAGGAGTAATTCTTGATTTTTCAGACAGTCTCTCACTGGGACCATGCACTCACCATTTAAGGTAAAACTGGCCTCAAATATCTACTGGTCTCGGCCTCCCAGTATTGAGATTACAAGTATGCCACAGCTTCCAGTGTCAAATGTGGGGGTTCTTGCCTTCATAACCCCCAACTACAGCAATTCATATATTTTTTTTAACCTTTATTTTAATCTTACCAGTGTTGATCTAACCAACGAGGATGCAAATGATACAACCATTTTAGACACCAGTCCATCTGGAACTCCTCTAGAAGATAGCAGCACTATTTCTTTCATTACCTGGAATATTGATGGATTAGATGGATGCAATCTGCCAGAGAGGGCTCGAGGGGTGTGTTCCTGCCTAGCTTTGTAAGCATTCTCTTTTCCACGGTAGGGACTTTTATAAGTGTTTTCATGGTTCTATAGAGCAACAGTTGTGTATTTGAAAATTTGACTTTAAGGTCAGCTTCTGAGTAAATATTTAAGAGTTGAGGTGTTTTGATCTGGGAGGGTCTCGGTGAATTGGAACACCAGTTTATGTGAGATTCTTTCTAAAATTGTAAGCTTTACATACACAGGTTTGTTTATAAGTATTGTTATGAAGTGAAAATTTCCTAAAAGTTCTGTTTCTGGCCTCAGGAGAGCTTTGTGACTAGGTAAAGCACTGATGTTCTCTAGAGCTGTTGTCACTGGACAGCTTTTTAAGAGAACCTGAAGAGATATCACTGAATACATCTCTTGGTGTATATATAACGATTGTAAACGCTCAGTGTAGTATATATAGTGTTTTCTGTTTTAAATCCACTGGTATATTGTGGGTGGGTGATGTGTGTGGGGGTGCTGGGATTGAATTCGGCCTTGTTAGGCAATTGTTGTCACTGACCTATACACCCAGCTTATTGGTCATTATGGTACTGTGTAGTAAAAAATATATAGATGAAGGCCAGTGTAAGCATTGAGTTCTAGGGGTCCAGGTAACAGTTGTTTTATGTGTATATATTGTGGAATTTTCTCTATGTAGCTGAAAATGAATGATTTGCTGCACTTGGTAAATTGCTCTTTTTAATTAGGTACAGTCCAGATGTCGTATTTCTACAGGAAGTTATTCCCCCATACTGTGTCTACCTAAAGAAGAGAGCAACCAGTTACAAAGTTATCACAGGTAATACTCTTCTTGCTACCTAAACTACCTTTTCTTTGAAAAATAGATCAATGAAGGGAAAAAAAAAATGAGAGGCTATTACAAAGGGCACAAATGGGTTTGAGGAAACCAAGCAAGACACCAGATACTTAAAAGATTTATAGGCTATTTTACAGCTTAGTGTTAATAAGTGGAAAAATAATTGAAATGGGTAACAAAGTTCTAAAATTTTAGATTTATATATTTGTTGTAATTGAATATTGAGGCATGCCATTATCAACCACTTGTTCTTTTTTTGTTTGTTTGTTTTTTGTTTTTCGAGACAGGGTTTCTCTGTGTAGTCCTGGCTGTCCTGGAACTCACTTTGTAGACCAGGCTGGCCTCGAACTCAGAAATCCGCCTGCCTCTGCCTCCCAAGTGCTGGGATTAAAGGCGTTCGCCACCACACCCGGCTCAACCATTTGTTCTTATTTAAACATCATTTTCATCTCTTGTTAAACTCTGATAAGGGACAGAAACATAGCCCTTGGTTGACCACTTCAAAGTAGAGGTTTAAGATTTGTTCCCATTTAAATGGTTTGTTCCTTGTTGTAGTGAGGGAGCTTGTGGTAGAGTGAAGGTACTCTGTTGTGGTAAATATCCAACCCCAATAAGCCCATTCAAAGAACATACAATTCAGTTAACATATTTATAAGCTGCACACCTAGCACTACATTAGGCCTCAGCTTTGAGATCCCTTGCTACTTGGGGATCCTCCAGGCCATGTGGTTTTTCTCCATCTTCCTTCCATCTCCTCTTCCTCTGTCTTGCTCTCTCCATCTCCTTGTCTCCTCTTTCATCTCTTCTTCCTCTCTAAAACCTCCAGTCCCACTTTTCCCGTGAACTTACCTGAGTATTTGATCCTTTCCTGGTTGCAGCAGCCCTTGAGAAAGTGGAAATAACATCAAAATAGAAACAGTACCAGGGCAATCTATAACATTTCCCCTTTTTGTTAAATTGAAAGACTCTTTTCTCTCAGATTTAAATTAAGTACAACTATTAAAATTATGTAATTTATGTAGTAGAAGATACAGTTAACACCCAGTCCATCAATTTTGTCAATTGACTTTCTTCCCTAAACTTTTTTTCCACAAATGTTTGAAGGTAATGAAGAAGGATACTTCACAGCTATACTATTGAAGAAAGGAAGAGTGAAATTTAAAAGTCAAGAGATTATTCCATTTCCAAATACCAAAATGATGAGAAACCTGCTATGTGTAAATGTAAGTTTAAGTTTGGGGCGTTTTTTGTTTGTTTGGTTTTTGAAGGTATTGCCTTTACAGATAAATTTATAAAGGCATCTTTATTTGTGTGTTTGTGTGTGTGTGTGTGTCTGTCTGTCTGTATCAGTTAGTCAGGACTTTTATGACTCAGCTTGCTCCTTCCACCACAGGTTCTAGGGATCAAACTCAGGTTTACTTGGCAGGGTTCTTACCTGCTGAGCCATGACACTGGACAAGTTTTTAAACCCTATTTCTGTCTGTGAGGTCTGGAGTCAGATTTCATTTCCCACTGTGGTTCTGTGTCTTGATTTCAGATCATCAGGCTTATGAAGCAAATGGTTTACCCACTGAGCCATCTCACTGGCCCTTTACATACATATTTTAAATAGTTTCAGAAAACTTGGGTCTCATAATTTTAGATGCAAACTTTAAAATGTAAAATAAATATGCAAAAATGCAAAATAAAAAATGCAAAGTTGAATTCTTTTTTTTTTTTTTTTTTT
>LR749687.1:992908-1021279 GCA_902729485.2 Mus minutoides | reverse complement strand
ACCTAAACATTGCCAGTATACGTGGGATACGAAAGCAAATAACAATCTCAGGATTCCTGCTGCTTATAAGCATCGTTTTGATCGAATATTTTTCAGAGCAGAAGAGGGGCACCTTATTCCTCAAAGTTTAGACCTTGTTGGGTTGGAAAAACTGGACTGTGGTAGATTTCCGAGTGATCACTGGGGACTCTTGTGCACCTTGAATGTAGTATTGTGAAAAGCTTCCCACTTCCAGCTTTACACACTTCCAGCTTTACACGTTTCTTAGCACTAGTTCTGAATGTGTGTAGATCTCAACCTTTCAGGACATCTAGGTCTAATACAGAAGAATTAATAAACTGGATGATTACTACAGCAAAAGCAACTAACGTTTTACTTTGTATCTTATGTCCTCAGAATTAAGAATTGGTGTTTGTAATAAATCAAAGCATGCTTATGTTCAGAATGTGTGGGCTTTTGTTTAAAGAACATATCCCCTAAGCTTGTAACAAAGTCATTGTCGCCATCAGGATTTCAAGTAATGGATGTTATCTCAGGGCTAACTATTGTTTGAATTAGGCACCAATATATTTTTAGATCATTTTATTAAGAGAAAAAGTAACATCGGGCGTGGTGGTGCACGCCTTTAATCCCAGCACTCGGGAGGCAGAGGCAGGTGGATTTCTGAGTTAGAGGCCAGCCTGGTCTACAAAGTGAGTTCCAGGTCAGCCAGGGCTATACAGAGAAACCCTGTCTCGAGAAAAAAAAAAGAGAGAAAAAGTAAGCCATTGAATTCTTGAGGCTGCATTGTCTTACATTCTGTAAGTTCAGAAACATAAGTGAAAAAGCGGTGACCAACTGTAGTAAAGTAGATGACAGCTGTTGTATATCAGACTTAATTTTGTCAGCTGATAGTATATAGTGACTGCTGAGTCACAGTTCCACTTTGAGTTCCAGTAACTGTTCTGATTAGTGTTAGTTATTTGCTGGTAACTGGCAAAGTTCAGCTTGGCAATGATTAAACCCAGCTTAGCAACATGAGAATTATTTTTTTTCTAACTATTTTTTTTTTTTTTTCAGAAGAAAAGTAACTTTGAGTTTTGTTACTGGTAAGATGGAAATATTTTGCAGAGTGAATAAAGAATACTTTTTTTTTTCTGGTAAATGTTCTGTAAAGAAAAAATGTACAGTTAATAAAGTGTTATATTTATTTGTAGACTGAGTATGACTTTTTTCTTCATGGTGGGATTTGTTGCTCTACTGCCACTGGGAAAGTTGCCCTGCATGTTACTTTTCAGTGGGACTCACCAAATGTGTTTTGTTATATTAAATTCCTGACATTTTGGAGGCTGGAGCAGGAGGATTGTCATTGATGTAAGGCTAGCCTAGATTATAAAGTAAGGACTGACAAAATAAGGACATTTAGAATGAAGTGACATTTTAACCTGTTAACCCCAAACTAAACACCTAAAAACAATTTGAACTTAAAATAGGGTGGCATGCCTTTCATACTGACAAAGGAAAGGACAGGAACTATATTTAAATCATAATTTTAAACATTAAAGCTTGAGGGAGCAGTGTAGTAGAGGAGGATGGTACATACTCATTTGGTAGAATTAAGTTTAAAAGACCATAGTATGTCACATTGCAGAAACATTGAAATGGGTTAATATCACAATATGAAATATACTATTAGGCCATCAGTATAAAAACATGAAAGTACAATTTCGTTTATGTGTCTACATAAAATAATTTCCTTGTTTAACTCTTAGGACAAAATATAAGTCAGGAGAAAAGGAACATTTCAGTTTTTAATGGGCAAACTGAAAGATTGAGAACCTAGTAATTTGTAATACTTTTTTTTTTTTTAAAGATTTATTCAGTGTAGATGAGTACACTATAGCTATCTTCAGACACACCAGAAGAGGGCATTGGATCTTATTATAGATGGTTACGAGCTATTATGTGGTTGCTGAGAATTGAACTCAGGTCCTCCAGAAGAGCAGCTATGCTCTTAACTGCTGAGCCATCTCTCCAGCCCAATTTGTAGTATCTTTTTTTTTTCCCCTTGTTCCGCTTGACCCCACTCGCTCCAGCCTGCCCCCGCTCACTCCAGCCTGCCCCATTTGGCCCCACTCGCTCCAGCCAGCCCCGCTCGCTCCTGGTCTCTGGTCTCTCCGGTCCAAGGATTCGTTTATTATTATTCTTCATAAGTACACTGTAGCTGGCTTCAGACGCACCAGAGAAAGGCGTCAGATCTCATTATGGGTGGTTGTAAGCCACCATGTGGTTGCTGGGATTTGAACTCATCACCTTCGGAAGAGCAGTCGGGTGCTCTTACCCTTTGAGGCATCTCACCAGCCCCCAATTTGTAATATCTTGAGGGCTTTTCTTGGTTTTTTTCTGAACAGAAAACAAAAAATCTCTACCTTTGGTGAATTGCTACTCTTAAATTGATAGCAAACAAACAGTCTGCCATTGAACTATATCATGAGGCCAAAGATTTAGTGACCCTGCCTCACAGCAGGTTTTGCCATCCACGTTCAGAGTGCAGTGTATTTTAACCTTGAACTTTATTCCTCCTTCAAAAATAGTACCATGTTGTTATTGTGCAAAATTTCTCAGAAAACATAGAAGTGAACAGTCAGGGAAAAAAAAATCTACAAATGCTTGAATCATTTCTCTTTAAACCTGTCTGGTAAATTGGGGGTGGGAGGGTGGGGTGGCTCAGTGAATATTCACTGAATACCAGAGAGAGAGGGAGTTTCACATCAGTCTGAAGGAGACTGGCATTTCATTCAGCACACTGATAATGGACAAAGGAGAGAAAGGCTGATTTTATTTTTCATGGTAAGCAGTTTGGTTGTTTTGAACGGGGAGTGATGGTGGTGGGGGAGTTCTAGTCTGTAGGGATGTGCAGCTGTTTATCTCCATTTGTACCTCTGATGACTTTGTTTTACTCCTATATGAGTGCTGGGAGGGTTGTACACTGATGTAACTATTCTTATCTTATAGAGTTGTACACTGATGTAACTATTCTCATTTTATGGCTCTGTGCCTTCTGGATCTCTTCACTGCCTGCATCTTTTCTCTAGCTATCATTAATATGTACTATGAGAGGAGGAAATGTCTTCTGCTACATCCACTCCATTAGTGACCCCTGACAGGCTGGAAAGTCTGGGCGCGGTCCCGAGGCAAAAAGTTCGCAGAAACTTAGTCTCCTGGAATTGTGGCATCCTGTATAAAGAATGCTCAATGTCCTGGCTTTAGTTGGTAAACAGATCTGTGTGCTTTCCCTTAATATTGCTTTATTATAAGTACTTCTAAAGATTGAATTTTTGGCATATAGCTAGGTTAGATTCTAGTCAGTCCTTGATCCAACCTTAGCAAAGTATAGCTAAGTCATTGCCCTACACAGGAATTCACCACTATCTAGGAATAAGGAAGTTTATGACCTGAGGAGGAACTAGAGTAGATACTTAGAATTATAGCTAGCTGAATTACACCCAGATACAAGTATTTACAAATGGCCTAGGGGGGAAGGTGGACTATGGCAAGGGCACAAAGCCTGGCTTCTAAGTTTAAGCTGACCTTAGGTGGAGCTGGTTTTGATCCCAGTAATTAACCTTGATTCTTATCCCAATTGGTTCCTGCCAGTCCTTCCCCGCTTGCATTAATGTTTTGTTATCTTGCTGGTGTGTCACCTAACTTCCCTATTTTCTTCTGTATAAAAAGTCTGGGGCTGGTGAGATGGCTCAGTGCGTAAGAGCACCCGACTGCTCTTCCGAAGGTGATAAGTTCAAATCTCAGCAACCACATGGTGGCTTACAACCACCTGTAATGATATCTGATGCCCTCTGGTGCGTCTGAAGCCAGCTACAGTGTACTTATGAAGAATAATAATAAACGAATCCTTGGACTGGAGAGACCAACCGGAGTGAGTGGGGCCGACAGGAGCAAGCGGGGCTGGCCTGAGCGAGCGGGCCGAACGGGGATGGCCGGAGCGAGCGTAGCCAGCTGGAGCTAGCGGGGCAAGCGGAGCTGGAGCTAGCGGGGCAAGCGGAGCGAGCGGGGTTGACCGAAACAAGGGAAAAAAAAAAAGTCTGATGCTCGATTTGACAAATTACATTCAGATCCACACTCCCTTGTGTCACCCCACTTCAGCCGACTCCATGCCCATCTGTCTGAACCCCTGATCCCCACGGTTGAGGGGGGCCGACTAGGCCCGGTCCGTGGCAGTTTTCCTTCAGGGAGGTTTGGTGTTTGCTCTCTGAGTCTGAAAGATCGTGAGAAAATGTAACAGGCCTCAAAAACCCTGAAACTAGAAAGAGATTTCATTATTAGTAGAAAGCCNCCCTACTGTTCTTTGAATGCATGTATTTGCCAACTGCTATAGCTCACTGCCAAGAGTTTGTGGGTTAGTTGATGGATTGAGATGCAGCTCACTGCCAAGTGTTTGTGGTAAGAATTTCACTTTGCACCTGTGCACCCAAGCATAAAAATCTTCCGTGTACCCATTTCTTCTGTAGAATGAATGGATATTGTCAGATATTGTCAGATCAGAAAAATCCCCTACTCCCTCCTCCTCCTTCTCTCCCTCTTGAGGAACCATAAAAACCGGGTCCTCTTTTCCCTCAGGGTCGACTCCTCTATCCACTTCCGGGATATGAGTCATCCCCAGAGCTTTGGCTTTCCCCAATAAAGCCTCATGTGATTTGCAGCAAGCCTGGTCTTCTGTGAGTTCTTGGGGGATTCGCCAATATCCCGTGACTTGAGTGGAGGTCTCCCTACGGGGGTCCTTTCAAGTCCATTTAGTGACTAAATTATCATTTCCCCCCTTTTTAGTCCATGTTTATTTTTTATTCTCTATCTTCTTTTTTTTTTTTTTTTTTGAGACATGGATTCTCTGTAGTCTTGGCTGTCCTGGAACTACCTCTGTAAACCACCACGTTGGCTTTGAGATGTGGCTGCCTCTACAACTGTAGGGCTGGGATTAAAGGCCTGGGCCCTCTCAGTTTAATAGCTCTCTCTCTCCCAGCAACCACACCTTCTTAGTGGCTCTTTATCTCCATTAGTTTATCCTATATGATGCCTTTATATGTATGGTGTTTGTAAGTATACACTGGAGGCCAGAGGGCAGTTTGTGGAGTCGTTTCCAATTCTATGTGGGTCTTCTGGGATCTAACTCAAGTCATCAGCCTTGGTAAAGTAAGTCCCTTTACTGACTGAGCCATCTCACTGCCCCTCCCCTTAAAAGAAAAGTCTCAATAAGTAGCCTGGGCTGGCCTGCTTACTTGATTGACAAAAATAGGAGACCTTCAAACTCTGTGAGCATCCTGACTTGCCTAACTGTATCTGGCTTTTTAATTTATTGTTTGAAAGAGGGTTATCGTTTGAAAGAGTGAAGCTCTTGCTTCAGCCTCATGGGTCCTAGGGTGGACTACTGCTCTTGGGTCATCTCCATTTTCTAGCAGGAGACATTTAGTAGATTTGTAACCTGTCTGATGTTTCTCCACAAAGATGACACGATGACAGTGCAGCCTTATACTGGTGTGTGACTCAGTCGTTAAGCCACCGTGGGAGGTATAAAGAAAACTATGCCCATCCTTTCTGCCCCTTGATGCCAGTTCCTAGACACTTTTATGTCCTTATTTCAAAACTAAAAATATAAGGAACAGTGTTCCACTGACTTAGAATTCCCTCTGACTCAAGATTCCCACTACAAGACACAAATGTTGAAATGCACTTGGCACCCATTTAACCTGCAAAGTAGAGTTGCTCTGTGGTGATTTAGGCCCAGTTTACCATCCTTTTGAAAGCAGCACTTGAAACCAAGCAGATAAGTTATGGGGTTGAGGGGGTCTTGCAAAAGGCTTGGCTGAAAACAAGACTCGAATAGCCAGGTGACTTGACTTGGAGTAGTCTGAGCTAAGCAGTGCTTGCTTCCCCGGGTGGAGCATTTTCTAGAAGCCCTGTCCATCCACCTCAACAGTTCGGAACCATGTCTGGAAAGGGGTGGGCGAGGGACCAGAGCAGGGAAAACAACGGAGGCCCCTCTGCTTAGCGGGGCATTGCGGGCTGCGGCACAGGCCATCCCTAGGGGCGTGTGTGCGCGTGCGTATGCGTCGCCCTGGTAACCCGGGAGGCAGAAAGGCGCTGAATCACCAGCGCGGGCCGGCAGCGTCTGTCTGTGTAGCTGCAGGGGTGGGCAGGTGTCGCCTGCAGGTGTGCCTCGCAGGTGTCTCAACTGGACATCGGCGGCTGGCCGGTCTGGAGCACCGCGGAGGCTGGAGATTGCTGGGGATGGAGGTAAGAGCCGCACTCAGCTGCCTGCGTTCCTGTTTAGATCGATGGGTTCTCAGCAGGGTGGAGTCAGGGAGACTTGGGCGGCTAACCTTAAACCTAAGAATCGGTTTCTTTAAAGTTCATTCAGTGCTGGCATTTGCTAAATGCATTTCGTATCTGCTCCGTGCAGTAGTCAGAGGCTTTTAATCTGGGCACCAGGTCCCCGGATTTCTAGCTAGGGTGTAGTTGGGGTTCCTCCTTACCGCTGCCTAGGGATGCAGGGTATGAGTGTGTTTCTGAGGCTGGGTGATGGGGTGTTGAATGAAGCTCCCGTGAGCTTGCAGTGTTTCGCTTCAGCAGCCACAGGTGCAGAATCCCATCTCCCAGCCCAGCTGGTCAACCGTCAGCCATGAAGCCAGCAAGCAGGTAGGAGGTGTCAGTGAAAAAAAGCCAAGAGGGGTACTTCTAAGGGTTCCTTTCGACACCTAGGAAAAGCAATCCTGGATAGTTGCGTGATTTGATGGTTTCCCTGTTTCGTGGAGGCGGGAGATTCGGGGATCTTTCCAACCTCTCAAATTGCATGCTTTAGACTGAAGAATTACCTTTAAATTTCGTTCAGTGCTGTTGTCGTGAACCTTGCTACCACTTAACCAAATGCATTTATCTCCTCTCTTTACCGTCACCAGAAGCTTAACGCTTTTCTCTCCTGCTCTTTGAATTCCCTCCAAGGAATGGCACAGATTTATCAGGATCACAAAGCTGCAATCACTAGTCATCGTTCTCAACACCATTTATTCTCATAATTGTATGGAGGGAGCAAGCAAGCCGGAGCATATTCACGCTCATCTTTTTTGCTGGCTTTACTGAACATTTTTGTTTGTGGGTTAGATGTTGATATTTTTTTTCCTAGTGCTTGAACAGAAAAGTTAAGTGGCATTTTTGTTAATAATGGAAAAAATGTAGATCACATTTCCTAAAAACCACAAAAATGTTCAAGGTGAATGTGTGTATTCATTTATTCCTGAAATGCGCGGTGCCTGGGAAAGTACCTCCCAGAGACTACTGAAGTTATGTTACATGCAAATTTTTATTTGGTGCTCATGATTTTGTTACTTCTAATGCAGATGGGACAAAGTAGAGATATCAGTTCAGTTCTAAACTTAGAACTCACTGAGAAAGCTGAATTCTCTGCAAACTGAAAAGGAGATTAAAAAAAAACAAAAACAAAAACAAAAAAACCTGTAGTAGGAATTTTTAGAACCACCAGTAACAGGAACAGACATCACATCTTTGCTGTGTAAAATGCCAAGTCAGAGGTGCATTTCCTTTCAGGAAGATAGCAATCACTGAGCTCGCGCATCCTCACAGTTTAGAGAGCTGAAGGAGAGCTTCAGTGAGTTATAAAATAATAAGTATGTTTAAGTTTGTTCTTGACTTAAGTCCCTTCACCCCCAACAGACAGTCTTTACTTTTAAAACCAATTTGTGGGAATAAGGATGTCTGTTTGGGGCAGGGGTTGGTGTGTGTGTGTGTGTGTGTGTGTGTGTGTGTGTGTGTGTGCGCTCGCGCTGAGTTGGGTGACAGCCTGATGAGAAAGATGGTGTGCTTAGGGTTGTGGTTCAGCTGTTAGTGACGACCTCCCTCACATTAAGGAAACTATAACCTCTAAGCCTCATTGTTCTCATCTGTAAAATAGAGAAAATAGTAAGGCCTACTCAGTGGAATTTCTATAAGAATTAAAATGAGAATAGAATTTGCACATGCTGAGCTGTAAAGGATTGTTCAAACCCTAGTGTTGGAGGCCAGCTTTGGAAATACAGGGGGATGCTGTTGTTTTTGTTTTTATTTTTGATTTGTGTGTGGGTGTGTCTGTATGCCACATATGGAGTTTGAACTCCTAGACCTAGGGTTCTAGGCACATGTGAGTTTCCTGACCTAGGTGCTAGGATCCAAACTTAGAGGTCCATTTAGAAAATAATTAAAATAAGATACTATTACACAAATGCTTTTTAAAAAACCATGGTTTCTCTGTATAGCCCTAGCAGTCAAGGAACTCACTATGTGGACCAGGCTGGCCTCAGACTCAGAGATCCTCTTGCCTCTGCCTCCTGAGGGCTGGGATCAAAGGCGTGGGTACCACTACACCCAGCTTAATTCCTGGATTCAGGCAAGATGATCAGGTCATGTTTGGCTAATCTATCAAGTCAGAGGACAGTTTGGTTTATTTGAGATCCTGTCTCAAAAAGAAACCATAAAACTTTAAGTAAATACAAGTTACATTTTAAAAAAAAGTTTTAAAAACTATTTATATAGCTGCATGTGTGGTACATGTGTCCGGATACCCACAGACACCAGAAGAGAGAGCTGGATCCTTTGGAGTTGGAGATGGCTGTGAGCTGCCTTGTGGGATACTGGGAACCAAACTTGAGTTCTCTGGGAAAGCAGCAAGTGCTCTTAGCCACCGAGCCAAGCCACCGAGCCAAGCCACCGAGCCAAGCCACCTCTCCAGTCCAATAAAAGTTATTTTTGAGATAAAAATGTTCAGGAAAAAAATTCATTTTTTTTCCAAAATAATATGTCACTAAAAGTAGAATTACTTTAATGTAGCCCAAACTTTTTTTGATGAAGAAAGTCAAGTTTCACTAGAAACATCAGAAAAATCCATGCATCTTTTCTTGTAACATCTTTATAAAAACAGTAAATATAACAGATATGATCTAAAAGCATGCCAATTTAACACCCAGTTAATTACATTTAGTACTCTGAAAGAAGATTTGCTTTCTTGCAAATATAAAATATAAAGACATGAAGTAACTGGTAAGTTACTGTTCTGTTTCCATTAAAAATCTACTTTACAAGCTAACCCAAACTACATAGATCCTACCTCAAAACACCACATAATACAAATTCTATGCATTAGAGCTCTGCCCTTATTATAGCTCATAAAATGAGTTTAAGTTCCAAATGCATTTGGAAAGGATCCAAATTTACACTCTAGCACCTGCTCAGAACTGGGGAATTTTTATTTTCTACCAGTTTCTATCAGTTCGGGAAATTTCTGCCCCTTGTATTACATTTTCTTCATCAGCTTTGTTGAAGTGTAGTTGAGTAATAAAACTGAGCTAAGCATGACTGATACATGTCTGTAATTCCAGCACTCAGAAGAGGGAGGCAGGAGGCTCTGGAATTCAAAGTCATACCAGGCTATAGAGTAAATTTGAAATTAATCTGGGCTGCATGATACCCTGCCCCCACCCCCAAAATCCACAAACCCCAAAGCAACAAAACACAACCACCAAAACACAACCACCAAAACACAACCACCAGGGCCATCAATGTGACTGTAGGTAAAGGTACCTCCTACCAGCTTAGCTGTTTAGACGTCAGTAGTTCTGGATTTTCAGATGCCCAGTGCTGACCCCAGAGGCTTCCATGTCCTAGCCCTAAGAGCAGGAGTCCTACTGTACCTGACTTTAGAAGCCAGAGACTTAAGGCTCTGAGCACTTGGAGTTGGAGGCTGTGATGGGGCTATTCCACCTGCAGCCCCAGCACTTGGCCGTACTCCCTACCTTCTAGCAGCAGGCTGTGCCTGCTTATGTTACAATATCTGGGAAAGCCTTGGGGCTTGAGACCTTCAGGTCTTAGGGTGTCTACTGTGACAGTTCTTGGACCTAGACAGGACCTTTGGACAGCAGCCATAGTTATAGTTCTTGGGAGTAAAATATCACAGATTTTCACCTGTTACTTGGCAGCTCCCTGGGACTCTTCCATTACCAGGCCAATGGTTTTTAACCTATGCTCTTCTGCCCCCAGCAGCTGCCTGGAACACTCTAGCTGCCTTCTTGCCACTGCTCCTACTGCTGCCACCACCAACCACTGCCAGCTGCTGGTGTGGCACCTGCTGCCTTTGCCACTGTATAATCCCACTGATGTCATCTTCTGTTACCAGTTCAACCTGTTCTACCAATGAGAAAGCTTACAGGTTGACAGGGGCTGGAGCAATGGCTCAGCAGTTAGGAGTGCATACTGCTCTTGCTGAAGACTCTTCTTACTTGTAACTCCAGATCCAAAGGACCCAATGCCTTCTTCTGGTCTCCATGTGTACCACACACACATGCATATATCCACATACAGATAGACCCTGTGCTGGTTAGGCTTTTAATTTTTTAAAATATCTATTTTTATTTACTTTACATCCTGACCACAGCCCTCCTAGGTTTTTAACTTTTAAATTAAAAAGTTTAAATTTACTACCAGTTTACTTGAAAAAAAAAAAAAAAAACCTCAAGACTAAAGCTTACAAAGAAGCCACTTTTTAATTAAAATTAAAATAGATTACAGGGGCTGGTGAGATGGCTCAGCAGGTAAGAGCACCCGACTGCTCTTCCGAAGGTGATAAATTCAAATCCCAACATCCACATGGTGGCTCACAACCATCCGTAACAAGATCTGGCACCCTCTTCTGGAGTGTCTGAAGACAGCTACGGTGTACTTACATATAATAAATAAAATAAATCTTAAAAAAAATAGATTACAATCAGCTCTCTTGGTTAATATTTGAATATTTTTATGGAAAAAATTGAGAATATGAGTTGGAAGAGGGAAACTGTGTAAGAAGAACACACACATACACACATATATACATATATATGGTTGTTTGAATAAGAATGGTCCCCATAATTTCATATATTTGAACACTTAGTCATCAGGGAATGTCACTTTTTAAGAAAGATTATTAGGATCAGAAGGTGTGGCCTTGTTGGAATAGGTGTTCACCTTGTTGGAGGAAGTATGCCACTGGGTGTGGGCTTTCTTTTTCTTTCTTTTTTTTTTTTTTTTTTTTTTTTGGTTTTTCGAGACAGGGTTTCTCTGTGTAGCCCTGGCTGTCCTGGAACTCACTTTGTAGACCAGGCTGGCCTCTAACTCAGAAATCCGCCTGTCTCTGCCTCCCAAGTGCTGGGATTAAAGGCGTGCGCCACCACGCCCGGCNGGATTCATTTCTTATTATTCTTCATAAGTACGCTGTAGCTGACTTCAGACGCACCAGAGGAGGGCGTCAGATCTTGTTACGGGTGGTTGTAAGCCACCATGTGGTTGCTGGGATTTGAACTCATCACCTTTGGAAGAGCAGTCGGGTGCTCTAACCCGCTGAGCCATCTCACCAGCCCCATTTGCTAGAATTTATGAGGGGCTCCAATCAAGACTCAGATAAAGTTTCCATTGAGATGTGCTGTGTGGCTTTTCCTGGGAAAATAGAGAGGGCAACAGTACTCCAAAAATGCAGTTCTCTCCAGCCGAGTGGACCAATGTGTTCATTGGCATTATTTACAGGAGCAACTCCATCACCAAGAAAGAAGCCCACCCAGTATGGCTGACCATTCACAAAACTATACAACACTGGAGTTTCCTGAGACAGTTGCAGGCAGCTACACTACTTAAAAACCTTCTTCTTGCCGGGCGTGGTGGCGCACGCCTTTAGTCCCAGCACTCGGGAGGCAGAGGCAGGCGCATTTCTGAGTTCGAGGCCAGCCTGGTCCTCAAAGTGAGTTCCAGGACAGCCAGGGCTATACAGAGAAACCCTGTCTCGAAAAAACCAAAAAACAAAAAAACCCAAAAACAAAAAACAAAAACAAAAACAAAAAACAAACCAAAAAAAACCTTCTTTTTTAAAAGATTTATTTATTTTATGTATATGAGTTCTGTAGCTGTCTTCAGACACACCAGAAGAGGGCTTCTGATGGTTGTGAGCCATCATATGGGTACTTAGAATTGAACTCAGGACTTTTGGAAGAGCAGTCAGTGCTCTTATCCGATGAGCCATCTCTCCAGACCAACAACATACATTCTTTTCTGGAAGTTCTGGGGAAGAATCTGCGTGCAAGCTCTTTCTGATGGCCGCACAATTCAGTTCTTTAAGGTTGTAGGACTTATATCTGCATGAACTAAAGTGATGAATAATAAACTCCAAGTCACCAATAGTAAAGAACTTACCTTTGGTGTCATTAACTGAGAGAGCCATTGAGTTCTCCACTTTGGGGCTCCCTGTATCTTCTGTCTTCTGTCTGTCTGCTGCATGAGTATGGATTTGCGCTGGACTGAAGGCTGTCTTGTGAATCTGTGTCTGTGTATGACTGGGTATATCTGTCCTTCACAAAGGGCTTTGCTCTGTGTTTTTTTGTTTGTTTGTTTGTTTGTTTTGAGATATTGTCTTTCTGTTATGTAGCTCTGGCTGTCCTGAAACTTGCTATGTAGACCATGTTGTCCTGGAATTCACAGAGATCCAATTTCCTCTGCTTCCCAAGTGCCGCCAAGGGACAGCTGAATTTCTCTGTCCTTTGGCCCAGGCCTCAGAGGAAGTCTTGGGTTGATGTGGCTGCCCACAGTGTCCTGCAGAGCAGCTCCACCACTTTTCTCCTGGACTGTCTCCCACTCTGAGAAATGGCAGCTGTTCGTGTGTTTGCTGACTCCCCTGGGATTTTCCCTTAGCTCCCACCTTCCATTCTACCCAGCAGCAGCTCCCGCTGATCACCAGAGCCACCTCTCCAGCCATAAGGACGTTTGGTCTCTTTGGAAGCAGAGTTTCATGTAGCCCAAGCCGGTCTTGAACTTGTGATCATCCTGCTTCTGCCTCCTGATTACTGGGATAAGGTTTCATTCTGTAAGGGAGAATGTAGTAGTGATTAAATGGATGATATCAGGATCCAGATTGTGTTTGCCTCTTTAAAAACTTAACCCCAGAATGGCCAGAAGGTTTGGGTTTTAATGGATTTGAAAGTTCAGTAAAACAGTTATTATTCACTCTATGCCTTCCATGACTTTATGCGAACCCAAACACTTTGAAACCCATAAATAAAGAGCAAAACAACAACAGCTCCTCTACCACTTGGCCATCTGTAATTCTAAGAAATCCTGGTATTGGAGCTGGTAAATAAAGAACATATTCACGTGTTAGAAATGAAAGAACAGGGCACATGAGCTCTGAGACACTGAAGGTGCAAATTCGAGTAGCTGGACAGTATACAAAAGCAGAACTCTGACCTACAAGTAGAAACCTGCCCAGGAACTCAACCCGTTATCTATAACAGTCCAGGAAGCCAGCCAGCCAAGAGACTTCTGAGAAGCTGGGCTGCCATCTCTAGTACGTCATGAGGCTAAATAACACCTTCTCCAGCACTTAGCTCCAAGTAGGCAGGACATTATTAATTGATAGCTTCCTTGATTTTTAACCCTCTTTCCTAGCTTGGGACTAACCAGATAAAGCAAATACACTCTTGCCTCAGTTAGAGTTTTTATTGTTGCCATGAAACACCATGACCTAAAATCAGATTGGAGAGGAAAGGGCTTATGTGTCTTACACTTCCATATCATTGTTCATCATCCAAAGGAAGTCAGAACTGGAACTGAAACAGGGCAGAACCGTGGAGGCAACAGCTGATGCAGAGACCACGGAGGAGCGCTGCTTACTAGCTTGCTCCCCGTCGCTTGCTTAGCCCGCTTTTTTTTTTTTTTTTTTAAATAGAACACAAGACCACCAGTCCTGGAATGGCCCACCCACAATAGGTTGGGCCCTCCCACATCAGTTACTAATTAAAGGAAATGCCCCACAGAGCTTGCCTACAGCTCTATCTTACAGACGCATTTTCTTTTTCTTTCTTTCTTTTTTTTTTTTTTTTTTTTTTGGTTTTTTGAGACAGGGTTTCTCTGTATAGCCCTGGCTGTCCTGGAATTCACTTTGTAGACCAGGCTGGCCTCAAACTCAGAAATCTGCCTGCCTCTGCCTCCCGAGTGCTGGGGTTAAAGGCATGGGCCACCACACCTGGCTGATATTTTCTTTATTTACATTTCAAATGTTATCCCCTTTCCTAGTATCCCCTTTCCTAGTTTCCCCTCTGAAAATCCCCTAACCCCTCCCCCTCAGAGGCATTTTCTTTCTTTCTTTTTACTTTTTCTTCTTCTTCTTCTTCTTTTTTTTTTTTTTTTTTTTTTTTTTTTTTTTTTTTTTTTTTTTTTTTTTTTTTTTTTTTTTTTTTTTTTTTTTTTGGTGTTTTTTTTGTTTTTTTGGTGTTTCTCTGTGTAGCCCTGGCTGTCCTGGAACTCACTTTGTAGACCAGGCTGGCTTCAAACTCAGAAATTCGCCTGCCTCTGTCTCCCAAGTGCTGGGATTAAAGGCGTGCACCACCACTGTCCAGCCAAGCATTTTCTTAATTGAGACTCCTTCCTCTCAGATGACTTTAGCTTGTGTCACATTGACATTAAACTACACCGTACAGTTCCCCATACCAATCACAGGATGTTCCTCTTCTACCTAGCCAGGACTGTCTCCCACAGTAGCAGCCTCCTCTCCCAACACACCCGAAGCCTCTCCTTTATCCACTAAACAGCCTTTCCTCTCTTCTGCCTTTGAGTCTCTGCTAAACACAATTGACAGTGGTTGACTCCTTTGCCATAAGACACTGTAATATAGAGCCTTGCTTTTCTCAATTGATTGGTCCTTATTTCCAGTCTGTAGGGTGAACTGACATAAAACCTTTTGCTTTTTGTTTTGTTTTTGAGGTATTATTTGGTTCTGCCTCTTTTGAAACTCAATATTCACAGGCTGCCCTCGAATTCACAGAGATCTATCTACCTGCCTCTGCCTTCTGAGTTCTGGGATTAAAGGCATGTGCCACAGTGCTCGGCTTGTTTTATCTTCTTTGGAACTAACTGTCCTGGCTGTTTTAACAAAGTTCTCAGGCTGGCCAGATGGCTGAGTGGTTAGGAGCACCAACTGCTCTTCCAAGAGGTTCAATTCCCAGCAACCACATGGTGGCTCAGAACCATCTGTAATGGGATCTGATGTTCTCTTCTGGTGTGTCTGAAAAGAGCAATGGTGTATTCATATAAAATAAATAAATAAAACTTTTTAAAAAACCAATAAAACAACAACAAACCTCTCTGGAGAGTTAGCCACTTGGGATAAGACTCTATTCTGTGAACAGGACAGCTTTACTATTAACATGAATAAACGATAGGAACGATGTGTTTCATTCCACATTTACCTAGTCTTTTCTTCTTCTTCTTTTTTTTTTTTTTTTTTTTTGTCTCTGTTTTGTTTTCTTTGAAGTTCTAGAAGGCTATATCTGGCTGGCTCATCAACCATCAAAGGGAGTCTGTCCCAAAGCCACTGCCCCGGAAGCCTCATCCTGTGTGAGGCAGAATGGTGTCCCCGCCAGGAGTACTGTCTTCATTGCTGCTGCTGGCCGCCATGGCAGGTAGGAAGTCATTAGCAAACCATCTCCATTTCCTGGGAGACTTGTCAAAGTTGGCTCCTGTGGTTTATGGTGGCCAGGGCCAGGCATTAAACATGGCTCTGCTCTGATTCACTTGCTGCACGACAGGACACATGTCTTCAAGGGAACGAAAGCACACCAGACCATGTGGGCCAGGAAGAAACTTCTGGCTTGGTCTTCATATAAGTCAAAGAGAGTTGTCATAAAAATGCAATGTTTGGAGAGGTTAGGGTTCCTTACCTCTGCTCCCCCATTCTCTCTTGATCTTCCTAAGGGGTGTGGTTTTGTCATGTTTAGCTCTCGTAAATTAATGTTTCCTCTATATCTTGAATCTAGCTCTTCTCAGAAAAATGACAGATCAAAACTATTCACATGATTTACAAACTAGATTTGTGTTTGAGACATCAGCTTCACGTGTTTGTTGCTTTTTTTTTAATTGGAAAAGGCACACGTGTGTCAGATCTAATTTCTCTTACATTGGATGAAGTAGTCTTTCCACAGAGCTGATATTTGGCATTATGTTGCATTTACTCTGTGTGTGTGTGTGTGTGTGTGTGTGTGTGTGTGTGTGTAGGTCAGCTCATGGGAATCAGTTCTCTTCTCCTACTATATAAATTCAGATTGATTCCTGCCATCAGTCTAGGAAGCATACATCTTTACCCACTGAGCAATCTTCCTGGCTCTGGCCCTGTGTTATGATACTGCTGATCTACCTACCATGCTAATGAGACACCTGCCACTGTGCTACTAAAAATCTGTCTATTACAGTGATTTGTGTAGAGGCAACACAAAGGTGGTTCCTAGGCACCATGCAGCTATTTTCACATGTTTCTTGTTAGAAACTGTCTGTGGCTAAAGCCACAGTTATTAAAACAACTGTAAGCCGGGCGTGGTGGCGCACGCCTTTAGTCCCAGCACTCGGGAGGCAGAGGCAGGCGGATTTCTGAGTTCGAGGCCAGCCTGGTCTACAAAGTGAGTTCCAGGACAGCCAGGGCTATACAGAGAAACCCTGTCTCAAAAAAACAAAACAAAACAAACAAACAAAAAACCAACCAACCAAACAAACAAGGCTTAGTGGCGCACACCTTTAATCCCAGAACTTGGGAGACAGAGGCAGAGGGATCGCTGTGGATTCCAGGTTAGCTAGGACTACACAGTGAGACCCATCTCAAAAACCAACCAAACAAAAATTTGATTAGACATATGTACTGAGGACAAGTTTTTTTCTCTCCTTACACATTTTCCTTTCAGATGATCTGTTATCAATCTGTGAGATTAAAAAAAATCTATTAAAAACCTCAACAAAACAAAGATACAGTACTTTTCTGTTACTTCTATAACTAGTTTTTACACAAGGCTTGTTGTGAGTTACATAAAAAGGAGACACAAGTAGAGAAGAATGGAATTATACAAAGAGATAGAATGTATAGGTAAAAAGGCACATGACTAGTTGAAAAAAACATAGGTGGATAGAAAGAAGAATGGGGGGATGGATAGATAAGAGGAAGAATAGAGGGTGGGTGGATGATGAGTGAGTGAACAGTGGATGACTCTCTGTCTGGATGGGAGCATACATAGGAGTGGACCCTTCTGTAGGGAGTGTTGGTGGTTGGCTGAATAGCTAGGGATGGCGGTGGCTCCAGTTTTCTGGAGTGGCTTCTCTGGAATACGCATGCTTGTGTGTGTGTGTGTGTGTGTGTGTGTGTGTATTACATTCTGCATATGAAGGAAAGCACCATTCCCTGCTATTAGCCTCTTCCTCCCCCTCCTTTCAAAATCTCCCTCTTCCTGTAGTCTCTTTTCTACTTTCAAGTCATAGGTGTGCATGCATATATGTGCATATAAATCATATATCTTTCAATCTAGATTCTGAATATGAACTTGGGTTTGATTTCTTTTTTCTCTTTCTTTCTTTCTTTCTTTTTTTTTTTTTTTTTTTTTTTTTTTTTTTCGAGACAGGGTTTCTCTGTGTAGCTCTGGCTGTCCTGCAACTCACTTTGTAGACCAGGCTGGCCTCGAACTCAGAAATCTGCCTGCCTCTACTTCCCAAGTGCTGGGATTAAAGCTATGCGCCACCACCGCCTAGCTTGATTTGATTTCTTGAGACCAGGTGTCATGTAGCCCACCCATATTGGCTTCCAAGCTCTCAAGGATGACCTTGAACTCCTGGTCCTCCTGCCTCCACTTCCAAAGTGCTAAGATTTTATCCCAGGTGTACGATGCCGCTTGGATATTTTCCCGAAGTCTTTATGGGTCATTTGTGTTTCTTCTTTCGAGCTCTGAGCAGTTCCTTTGTGTGCCTTCTAATCTGACTTTTGAATCATGTATCGCTCCTGTGTTCAGGGGGCAGCTCTCAGCAGTGCTCTGAGGGCAGGACTTACTCCGACGCCATCATTTCACCTAACCCGGAAACCGTCAGAATCATGCGGGTGTCTCAAACCTTCTCCGTGGGAGACTGTACAGCCGCTTGCTGTGACTTGCCCACCTGTGACCTGGCCTGGTGGTTTGAGGGCAGCTGCTATCTGGTGAACTGCATGCGCTCGGAGAACTGCGAGCCCAGGACCACAGGCCCCATCCGGTCTTACCTCACTTTCGTGCGCAGACCTGTCCAGAGGCCCGGGCAGCTGCTGGACTATGGAGACATGATGCTGAGCAGGGGGTCCCCCTCAGGAGCTTGGGGAGACTCCCTTGAGGACCTCAAGAAGGACTTGCCCTTTCTTGGCAAAGATGGGGGACCAGAGGAGACCGCTGAGTACTCAGATGAATACAAGGAACTGGAGCAGGGTCTCCTGCAGCCCTCCAACCAGCAAGACCCCAGAGGCAGCGCAGAGTACCCGGACTGGAGCCTGCTGCCCAGCAGCGAGGGAGGTTTCAATGCTTCAGCTACAGGAGACAACTCAGCTGCTTCTACGGAGAAGCTACAGGATCCCACGCCCCACCCACTGGACCAGGAGCAGCTGCAGGCCCTGAATGAGTCTACTTGGTCCCCTACACCCGGGCACTCTACAATAAGCAGTGTGTGGCCTTCCTCTGCGACCCCATTACCTACAGAAGAGGGACTGGAAGGAGAAGAGACTTTACAGCTCCAAGAACAACCGAGCAATAGCTCTGGAAAAGAGGTGGGTGTGCTTGAGATGTGCTGGGGTAGGCAAGGGAAGGAACACAGGGCTAAGCTCTGCCAGACTCTTTCAGGCTAGAGGAACCCAAGGAGGTTTCTCCTAAAGGGTACTACCTCAGGCCGATGCCAGAGGATAAATGTTTGTCAGAGCCTCACCGGAAACAAAACAGCATTCTTTTGTTGTGCTTCCTTCTCTAAGCAGGCAGTTTGGAAAGAGCCCAGAGCTTCCTCTTCCTAGGTTATCTACCAAAGAGTGCGCATTGAGTACGCTAATTATAGGAGCTTGTACCACCTCCCAGCTCTGTCTTCTTGTAATGAAAGCGTTGGTACTGTTCATGAGTCTTCTCACCCTGTTGACCTGACCTCTATCTGTCTTTACCTCTCCCTTTTAAGTGCACGGATTTGGAGAGGGTGGGCACAAACAATCCATTGCTAAGCCTTCCTAGTCTTCATTTTTTTTTTTTCCCATAACAGTATACCCTTGTTAATTCATCCCACAGGTTCCACTGCCTTCCCATAATCCTTCCCCTGCCAGCCTGGAGTCTAGCCCAGCCACGACGGAAAAAAGCTCCAACTTTACAGTCACGCCACGGAGCAGAAAACACAGCACCCCACCTTTTCCTACCAGTACAGTCCTCCCTGGGCTGACCCCTCCTGCCTGGCCCTTGTCACCTACTGCTTCCAGGACAGGTAACTTTTGAAAACTATAACTAGAAGACACGTAAAGAATCCGGCAGTGACGATGTTCAGGGTTTTAGTCGTCCCTTTGGCCCCAGCCTCGAGGCATCAGTCACAGTGCTATATAACCAGAGGGGAAAGATGAATTGCACGCGGCCTTTTCCCTCTGTGGCTCTCCACAGCAAGAGAGGAGACTGACAGGTGGAAAGATGAGGCTGATACTCAGTGGAAAGTGACGTGAGAGGATGCTACGGCAGCAGAGGGAGGTTGCCTGACCGTCCAGGAGTGCCAGGAAGCCTTTCTGGAGGGGGGACTGGCAGGTTAGGGTGAACCAGCTCACATGGGTCTAGCCTGTTCTATAGTGGGAGCAGCACACGCTCTAACGGGACTGAGTGCTGTATATATTTCTGGTTAATGAACTTCTAGCAAGAACACAAGGCAGCTGTATTTCTATTTGGGGTGATCTCAATGTGGAGATAAGGGAACTGCAGAAAGCCTTTCCTGGTGCTGGAAGCAGAAGAAACATGACAGGTCAGAAGGGCCTGCAATGTTCTCTAGTTTCTAGTTTCTAATGCTTCTCTCCATGGGAAAACACTCGTCTTGAGAGTGTTGATTTCTGCATCTCAGCACCATGAGTGATCTCTTCCATCATGTGTGGAAGAGAGGTCAAGACTCACAACATTTTGGAAGAACCAGAAAGAGATTGGTTGGCTAGAGCTGGTTTTGTGAGTAGAGAGGGCAAGATAGAATAGGAAGGATTGTCTAGATTAGTGCCAGGAGCCATTAAGGAGAAGCTAAAAACTAGCAGGTGATCTTCCTGAGATGGTCCCACCATGGACTATACAGTTAATGATGGATTTGCTTCTTCAAACAAGGCAGAGGAGATGTGATTTTAAGAAATTTTCCTGCTATTAATATGCTTTGCCTGTTATTATTAAATATGTATAACAATCACTAAGTATTAGCAGATTTTGAGCAGATTTCTGCAGAACAACAAAAATGCACTGTCTTGAGTGATGCTATATAGACAAATAGATGATTTCTTAATTCTTAATTATGATTCTATAAGAATTCCTAAAATTATATTAGTAATTATTGAGCTCTTTTTATAATAGGACTGCTTTTAAGTCCTTTCTGATGTCAAAAGTACATTGAGAACTGTGCCAGCCTTCAAATGTCACCAGTTAATTGCTTCTGAGATAAGCAAGAAGGCATCTGCGACTTAGAGCACATGCCAAGAAGTTGTAAAACAATAAACTAAAGGTCATACAAAGGGAATTGTGGACTCACTCTAGGTGCAAGGACAGAAGATAAAACATTGACTGGGTTTATCTATGCAAAACTTCACTAATAACTTAGTCACAAAAGTTACGGTTTTTGATTCTCCATGAACTTGTAGTGCTGGTGACAGATGATGAATGTTTAGCCAGATAATTACTCTTAATGGATATGCATGTAAACCTTCTCTGTTTTAAACTTTCTACTCAGTTTATGATTTGAATTTATGTTTGAACTTCTAGTGAGCTTTTGTAAAAAAGGGATGCTTAGAAAAACCATGTGATCTGTTCTCCTAGAAAAGGTACAAAAAGACTAAGAAAGACTACATTGGAGGTTATAACATTGAAGAGATAGCATTTGGGAGCAAGGCATTGCGAGCAAGGCATTGGGAGTGAGGGCATCGTTATATCAGAGCAGAAGCAGAGAGCACGATTAGAAGGAGAATGCAGAGTGGAATAACTTAAAAATTATAAGGCAACTTAAAATATTAAGAGCAATGTGTAGAATGCAGAGGGAAAGAAGAAAAAAGAAGAAGCTATAGAGAGAGCAGAAGGAGCAGGCAGGCTTCTCCTTATCGTGGGACAGAACAGTTCCTTTCTTAATAGCAAGGCAGGTTTAGTCTTACTAAAGGGAACAAAGCTTTCTTCTTACAGACTCGGGTTTAATTCATTTAGCAATAAAAGCGTAGAAGCCTTTTCTTTCCCCATGCAATAAAGATTGGAGCTCACTTTTCATCCAGAATGGGTGAGTTCGTTTTGCACTGGTGCTTGGTCTTTTGCTCCATATATACATGTAAGTATGGATGTGTGTGTTTGTATGGATGTGTATGTAATTATGAGATAGCATGTAAGCTGGGCCCAACTGGTTTGAATGGTTTGAATGGAGATTTATGAATGTGTGTGCATGAATCCGTATATGGATTTATGTGAGTTTAATACACATTTGCTTGTGTAAAAATATTTCCTTCTATGAGCATGACTCTTCTCTTGGTTCAATAGAAGTTTATTGCTCTAAACTTCCCCCTAGCCTGACAAGCAAGAGGCATCCAGACCAGAGGGGAAAGACTCTAGCAATTAATCCTTTACTTAATTCCCTGATTCCCCTCTTTCTTAATAAACACTATTGCATATGCCAGTGAGATAATGCTGAAAGGGCCCTGATATAGCTGTCTGGTGGGAGGCTATACCAGTGTCTGGCAAACACGGAAGTGGATGCTCACAGTCAGCTATTAGTTGGAACACAGGACTCCCAAGGAAGGAGCTAGAGAAAGTACCCAAGGAGCTGAAGGGGTCTTCAACCCTATAGGTGGAAAAATAACATGAACTAACTAGTTCCCCCTGTGCTCATGTCTCTAGCTGCATATATGGAAGAAGATGGCCTAGTTGGCCATCATTGGGAGGAGCGGCCCCTTGGTCATACAGACTTTATATGCCCCAGTACAGGGGAACGCCAGGGCCATTATGTGGGAGGGGGTGGGTAGGGGAGCAGGGCGGGGATGGGGGAGGGTATGGGGAAATTTCTGGATAACATTTGAAATGTAAATGAAGAAAATATCTAATAAAGAGAAAAAAATTTAAAAAAAAAGAATTTTCATAGGAAAGTTTTTAGAGAGAACATAGAAATAAAGGATGAGGGCTGGTGAGATGGCTCAGCAGGTGAGAGCACCCGACTGCTCTTCCGAAGGTGATAAGTTCAAATCCCAGCATCCACATGGTGGCTCACAAACTATCTGTAAGGAGATCTGGCGCCCTCTTCTGGAGTGTCTGAAGACAGCTACAGTGTACTTACATATAATAAATAAAATAAATCTTTAAAAAAAAAAAAAGAAATAAAGGATGAAATCACTTTTCAATGTGTAGCAGGCAGGGAGTTAGAGCTGAGCAGTTCCTCTGGAGATAGAACAAAGGCTACTTTACTTAATCCCCTGGTGTTTTATGATGAGGTGCTAAATACCAGAGATTTGCAGCTTCAGGCCTCAGTGGAACTCAGGCAGGTCTGCTACTGACACAAAGTGACTTAGACTGTTGATGCTCTGCCCCCTCGGCTGCCTCAAGAGGAACCAAGAAGAACAAAGAACAGCCAGGGCCTCCCCCCCCCCCCCCCCCCCCCCCCCCCCCCCCCCCCCCCCCCCCCCCCCCCCCCCCCCCCCCCCCCCCCCCCCCCCCGTCCCCTGTCCCCATCCCACCCCAGATTAGGTTCTATGAAGTGGGAAAACTTTAACTGTGAGCAGCACCACTCCATGAGCCAGGGACTGGATGGCATTCACCTCTCTCTGCCTCCTGACTGTAGCCTCGGAACGGTCAGCCGCCTCCCGCTCCTGCTGCCTCAGATTCTCTGCCCAGATGGACTGGACCTGCCCACACTGTGAGCAGAATAAACCCTTCCTTCCTCAAGTTGCTTCTGCCAGGCATTTTTGTTACAGCGACAAGAAAATTAGATAAAAACCAGAATAAGTCCAGAAGGCCAGTGGGGGGTTAACGCTTCCAACGCCAACTTGAATATGAGGGTGGCTGTAGCTACAGCTCATTTCAAAGGGTGTGGGTGAGTGTGAAGGAGCGAGTCTGTCATCCAGCACTTGGGAAATGGAGGCATTAGGACCAGGAGTTCAAGACCATCCCTGACTGCATACGGAATAAGAGACCAGCCTGGACTGTACAAGATTCTGTATCAAAGAATAGTAATTCCACCATCACTACCCACCTGCCATAAAGGTTCAGCTGCATTTGAAACCTGACTGGTATCTGAGATGCACCGAGAACTGGTCCTACTCAGTTTTGATTCCCTGATGCGCCCTAACCCTCCAATTTATTGACTTTGATCCTGAACTTCAGTGAGGAGAGGATTGCGCTGAAAGAGAAGCTGTTGTAGGGAAGAGAAACTGCCCTGGGTTTGGGATCCCTGGCTGCTAATGGTGATATCAGAATATCGGGGTATCTTTGAGAATGACACAGCTCTTGATAAGCTTGGATGGGGGCAACAGGGGCCAGAGTCACAGAAAACTCAATTCAAATAGTGTTTTTTTTTTTTGAACCAAATTATGAATGACAGTGAAACTAATGCCCAACTGAGGCACACCTATGAAGCCATAGTAGGACGATATCGATGCTGTTCAGTTCAGGTTGTACAGTGAATGAGTTCTGCTGCCTTATCGAGTGGCTGCTTTTGATGAGAGTTAATGTCCCTGCTGCTGCTGGAGTTAAATTACCTTCTCATATTGAGCTTGCCTGGATTTCCTGTTGGAAAAGCTCCAAGAGCAAGGCCATTAGCAGCCACTTATGAGGAGTTCCCGGATCCGAGCAGCGTGGCTAATGACACTGAGACACTTATGAGCACTCTTGACCTTTCCGTAAGTAAGGACCGCTCACCAGGGAGTCAGGAAAAAAGCTGGTTGCAACAGAGAAAACAGTAGTCCTTCACCTACTGGTAAAACTGTCACCCAACACAGTGGTTCATTCTGGATGATTATTTTCTTCATGGTGCCAACTCCTGTAGGAAATTTTAAACTTACAAAGCCTATCTTGTAGCATAACAGAGCATACTGGCCCAAGGTGGGGTGCCTTAGGTAAAATTACATGAGGAGTGATCATTCTAAGAACAGGTATATTGGGGGCTGGCGAGATGGCTCAGCAGGTAAGAGCACTGACTGCTCTTCTGAAGGTCCTGAGTTCAAATCCCAGCAACCACATGGTGGCTCACAACCACCCCTAATGAGATCTGAAGTCAGTTACAGTGTACCTATGTATGATAATAAATAAAATCTTTAAAAAAAAAGAACAGGTATATTTAGAGAGGCATGGTTAATATTGTATTGGATAATGGCATGCATTGTTTCTATTGAACTTTTAGTAAAGGCGCTTGCTGTGTCTGCTGGAGATAACCTAGTACTAACCTTACCGGATAGAGAAGCAGAACTGAAGGCCTCTGTTGAACCAGCGCCCCCTGCAGGTGAGAGTCTGGTATTCTTATGTGACTCAGAGACTGGCATTCTCTCCCAGGGCAGGTCACTACAGGCCATTGGCCAGATGCCTTTTTTCCACAACATTCCACAATGGAGGATGGTCAAGTTTTACTGAGGTAGCATAAATGCAGTAGTTATCTAAGAAGCTACATATAGTTCATAATCTTTAACTGGTAAGGTTGGAAGGACACAATGTTATATCAGAGAGGAAGGGATGCCACATGTAAGACCGTGATCCGTCTGTGACAACCCATGGAGGCCAGGAAGATTCCACTGTGAGAAGAGGGACTGACATGCAGTGGGAGGCTTGTTTGCAAATGCTGTAGGTTTTTTTTTTTTTTAAAGATTTATTTTATTTATTATATGTGAGTACACTGTAGCTGTCTTCAGACACTCCAGAAGAGGGCGCCAGATCTCGTTACGGATGGTTGTGAGCCACCATGTAGTTGCTGGGATTTGAACTTATCACCTTCGGAAGAGCAGTCGGGTGCTCTTACCTGCTGAGCCATCTCACCAGCCCCCCAAATGCTGTAGTTTTAACAACACAGCTGAGAGGCTCTCAGAATACTCCAGACCAGCTGCTCAAAGGTGTTCAGGGGCCAGGGAGGTACCACGGACAAAGTGCTTGCCACAGAAGCATGAGATTCTGTGTTCAGATCCTCAGACGGTAGCATGTATCTATAATCCCGGCACTCCTATGGTGCAATGGGAGGAAGCAATAGGCTAACCAGCCCAGCTCTTACAGTCTCTAAGGCAGTTGATGCTGTTGGTTTAAAGCATCGACCTCTCAGATCTGATAAGCGTTCGTGTTTCTGATTTTTCCCTCAGATACAATTTACTCTTATGAATGGAGTTTAATGAGCCACCCAGTAGACTTCCAAGGTAAAATCAAACAAGAAAACAAGCCGACCCTTCACCTCTCTCAAGTAAGTAACAAGGCAGGCTGCACAGCTCAGACTCCAGTGATCAAAGTCTTGGCTGTTGAATGCAGATATCCCTCTTAGGATTAAGAGTGGATAAAGAAGCCAGGCATGATGGATGGCATGTGCCTGCGGTGTCATCTACTTAAAAGTGAGGCAAAAAGATTGCTTTGTCCTAGAAGATCAAGGTCAAAGAAAAAATCAGAAATTTATAATTAAATAAAACTCAATCAGGCAGATGGATGATTAAATGAGGAGACATTCAGTAGCCTTTCTTCATTTTAATTGCTCGAAATAACAGCTCTGGAGAAAGAGATTGGAGGTTGGGGGCATGATGTGTGGTAGGTTCAAAGCCTGGGTCTAATTCTTTCAGTCTTTACAGTGTTAAAGATATCTCAGGTGTCCACCAGGTATGTTCCGTTCTAGTTCACAAAGTGCTTAGATTGTCAAATACTGCTCCACACAAGAAGACACATATCACTTCCTTGGCTCCAAGAGGAACCTCGGGGTCTGTTTTCTTATGAGGTGAATGTCTTCCTGTTCAAGGCCTTCCCAGCTCACATCATTGCTGTGTGACTGAGCTATTTCTCCAAGTGTGATACCCAGACCTCTGCCAGTAACATATGTTAGAAATCTGTGACTCTAGACCCTATTGCTGATCAGTGTAGAGATCCCTGCTGAGCATATGTGAGGCCCTGGGCCCACTTGCAGCACTGATGCACCCCTACTCCACAAAAACCAAAGTCCAGCATGGTTCCATACATGCCCATCTGAGGGCTGCTGCCCTTAGCTGATTTGAAGTCTGTGACATCTGTTACTAAGCAAAAGGCCTACGCAGGTAACTTAGTATCTTAGAGTGCAGCTCTCAAATGTGTCCTAGACAGACTAAAATGAAACTTTCTCCCAAGCCTTTGGGACATTGTAGCCTTTTCTCAGAGGCAGATGCCCCTGTCTTCAGATGCTCACCTGTGTGTCTGTTTTCACCTTGCAGTTATCTGTGGGACTCTATGCCTTCAGAGTGGCTGTATCTAGTGAGAATGCATTTGGAGAAGGCTATATCAATGTCACGGTTATGCCAGGTGAGTCTGTTGGGCGAATGGCTTCTTGGCTGTGCTAGTCTCAAGTTCTGGCACCTGGATGGCATGGAGGTATAGACTGATGACATGACTGTCCCATGAAACGGTGGGCGGAAACGGCTTTACTGTAGATACTGAGGGAGCCTAGAAGCCAGCATAGGCTTTGATATGCTGGTAGGGACCACCCTTCTGCCAGAGGTAAAGGGGCCTTTTGGTAGAGGGGAACTGGTTTCCCAAGTTCCTGAGGAATGCTGGCTTCTATCTAACCACCAGAAATCTTATAGTTCAGGTTGAGCTCAGTTTTGGATATTTGGACTGCCTTTTGGAGTTTGGACCAGACAATGCATTAATACACACGCTTTTGTTTTTTATTTATACAAGTTAGACTTGTGTAGTCGTGAAGAGACACCGTGACCACCTCTCATAAGGCAACTCTTATAAAGGAAAGCAGTTAACTAAGGGCTTGCTTTCAGGTTCAGAGGCTTAGGTCATTATCACTGTGGCAGGGAGCATGGTGGCAGCGGGTGGGCAGGCAGGCAGGCAGGCACTGTGTGGTGCTGGAGGAATGGCGGAAAGCTCTGCATCCTGATCCACGGGCAGCAGGTAGGCAGGCAAGGTGACAGGTGGGGAGAGGGAAGAGACTGAGCCAGGTGTAGGCATTTGAAACCTCAGTGCCCACCCCCAGTGACACAGTGGCTTCCTCCAGCAAGGCCACACCCACTCCAACAAGGCCACACCTCCTAATCCTTCTCAACAGTTCCACTCTCTGGTGACTAAGCATTCAAATATATGGGCCTTTGGGAGCTATTCTCACTAAACCACCACAGGCACCATTGCAGAGAAAATGTGCAAGGGTTAGGTTTGGTCTTTTTTTGTTCCCATTGCTTTTTATATAACTCTAGTATTCTCTTGACATGGCCACTCAAGTATACCAGGTTAATTGCTTGCTCTTCTTGAGTGATAACAAACTGTACCTTGGCCCTCCCTGTCTAACACTTACTCTGTCCACTTTCTTTCCTCATGATTTAGCTTTCATGTAGGAGCATGGCTATTTCAAAATGCATTCATCTGTGCACCTAAAGAATCAGGGGCACATGTATGTCATGGGCTGATTAGCAAGCCCATCCCTGGGCCATAATTCAGTGTATTTGTGTGGACTGATTAGAGCAGGTGACCTTCAGTCCTGCTGGGTACATCCTGCTTTATCTATGTCCTGGCTCCCGGTTTCTATTTACCCATCAGCTCAGCTGAGCCACTGGCCTCCATCAGCATGTTAGCAGAAACTCCACCTCCTACCCATCTCTCCAGTGGCCAGAAGCTCTACCTTTTCCATAGTCTACTTAATACAGATGAAGTCTAGTGATGGTGGAAGTACCTTCAATTAAAGATTTAACATCCTATTCATGGTCTGAGAATGTAGCTCAGTTAGTAGAGTTCTTGACCAGCACTGAATACACCTGTATTCACTCTGTGGTTCTAGCTCTTGGGAGGCACAGACAGGGGGATCAGGTCTTTAAACGGACATCCGTGGTGACTTGGAGGATACCCTGATGTCTTAGTTGGGGTTTCCATTGCTGTGAAGAGACACAACAACGAAGGGACATCTCATTGGTGATTTAATCTGAAAATTACAGTTTGAGAGGTTTAGTTGGTTATCATCATGGTGAGAAGCATGGCAGCTTGTAGGCAGACATGGTGCGGGAGGAGGCGAGAGTTCTACATCTTGATCTGCAGGCATCTGGGAGAGACTGTGTTCTGCAGGCAGCCAGAGGAGGCTCTTATTCCACACTGGACAGAGATTGAGTATAGG